>JABUQX010041974.1:32500-45503 GCA_015478945.1 Trachelipus rathkii
AAAAATTTCCTTTTCCAAGGTGCGTAACGTCGATTGCCATCCTTTTCCAAGATTGCTAGACACTCAGTTCATCTCTCCCGCACCTTTCCGGATTCGGGTATATCGACTGACATTTCTTGCATCTCTTGATGCACTCTGCCACATCATCTTTTTCAACCTCCTCATCGAACATCTTTGTCACGTACAATGTTTTTTCAGTGCCTCAATGATTTTTGTTATTCAGCCTTCTTATTTCCATTATTGCCATTCCACAACGCTCCTCATCCCAATCTTTTATCCCTTTTTTACCACCTCATAAATTCTCGTTAGTTTATCCAACTTATTCTTCTCAGATATAACAAGTTTGATTTTCAATTCTATCTCAAAATCTTTTATTAATTCCGATACTATCCCAAAACCTTCTCTTTACTACCATATCCACCGCTCCTTTAGACCTTACCCTGCTTCTTGAATTTATCACATTATCCACCCAGTTAACAACAGTTCTTGATTCGCACATCACTGTAATATTCTTGAGTCCCCACTTCAAACACAAATTCAATCTTTTGACCACTGCATCCAATTCTGCTACGTTGATATGGCCACAATCTGACTTTTTCCTCAACCAACTCTCCTCCTATTTCTAACGCTACGCCGTAAGCTAAACTGCTCGCATCGCACCAAATTATTCCTTCTTCCCCCTCTTCAACAAACCAATTCCCTTTCACAGGGTCGTTTTACCTCACCTCCTCCAACACCTGTTTAAGAGCTTCTGTACATCTTTCACCTATATCTTCATTCCACCTTTTTCCTTCCACAATTCTCTTCAAGAAACTACTCACTGCCCTCAGCCATCCGGCCACTGGGTAATGCCCAACTAACTTCCCACAAATTGAAAACAATTCTCTTCTCGATATATTCTTTTCGTCTAAAACCGGTATCGCATTTCCTCTAGAAAACCTCGTTTTTCCTGAACTATCCTTCTCGATCTTCAATCCCATCCTCTGGATTTTTCGATATGCCCAAATTTTAGCAAATGTTCTCTAACTTCCTCCGCACTTAACTTTTCCTCGTCAACTATAATGACATCTATGTATGAATCAGTCCCCTCTCTCATCCTCTGATCTTTCTCACTACTCTTAGAATTTTTGTTATGATTCTTGGCGCGCTGTATAACACAAAATCCAATCTCGCCAAACAATAGGTTCTGCCATTGTATCTTACTAATTGATGCTTCTACAGACTCTCATCAATTCTTATTTGAAGATAGGCAGACTTTAAGTCAACTAATTTGTTTCCACCAGTTACTCTCCTCCACTTTCGAATCGATTCTTCGCAGACTACCACCTCATCACCTGTGTGGCACATTACATATTCATTCAATTCCGTATAGTCCATCACCGGTCTCACCTTTCCCTTGTTTTCTTGTTCTACCGTCATTAGTAAAAGCACTCCTCTTTCTGTACTCCCCCTCCACGACACCAGAATTCCCTTCTCAATCCGCTTGTCCATTTCTTCCTCAAATTTCATTCTTGTTTCACCTTTCACCTACCTCCCATACATACCGACCTTGTTCTTTAACACAGGCTCACTTTCCCTCCACTTCCACTTGACGGTTCAATGCTCCCCGTTGAATTCCCTAAAAATTCCCTGTCATAGACTTCCAATTTAATTTCATTATCACATTTACCATCGATACCATTAAATTTTTCTCTCAAACTCCCGAAACAGACTCCCTCTTTGTTGATAAAAACTCCTCCAAATTCTCTGACATCATATATTCCCAAGATCACCTTCACATCAGAAATTAAATTTTTCATTACCATAACCTCAAATTTTCTTCTTTCTCCATCGATCTCTATAGACACCCCACATCTTCCATTACTTTCAACGTTCCTTCCGTCGAAAGCAATTATATTCTCTCTTTTTCCATCTCCTCTTACTATATCGCCACTAACTATCGACTTTGTGCAGCCAGAATTTACTGCACCTAAAACTGAATTAGCATTTAATTTTTTTTAGAAGAATACCGGGCCATGAAGTCAAAGGGCTGATTCCGGCACAGCAGCCTCCTCCAATTCGTTTTCCGAACTTCTAAGTTTTTAATGCCTTGCATAATGTCCTTTTTCCCCACATTTAAAGCACGTTAAATATTTTATGCGGCTTCTCCTGCATTCTCCCCTGAAGTGAGGTCGTCCACGTAAGAAACATTCAACATTTCTTTCGTAAACTCCAATTTCCTTTTATTTCTGTTTTTTTTCCACCCCACGCTTGAATCGAAGATCTCTATTTTGTTCGACGTTGCCAATGCCCCTCGCTCTACGTAGAATTTTCTCTATTTCGCATTCTTCGATATTTATCATCGAACAGATTTCTTTCGTAAACTCTCCGGCAACCCGTTCACCAGGTCCCGTTTTACAATTACTTTCCCGCTCACTCCCGCACATCTTGCCAGTCTTCTTATATCGGTAGCATATACGTCCATTGGTTCTCCCATCCACTTTTTTTCACATATTTTTCTGAAGGCCATGAATGAGTTTTCACCAAAAACTCTTCTCAATTTTGCCTTTGTTTTCTTCACTCATCTCAAGAAAAACTGCTAAGGCCTCCCTTTCAAGCAGCATTGGCAAGGTAAGCTCTTCGTTCATGATAGGTTCTTCGTTCTTAATTTTTTGAGACCTTATAGCCATCTTCACTTTGAGCTGCCCAAATTTATGTCTCCTTCTCCGTCAAAGGGTTTGACCACACAATAATCTTCAATCCATTCGCTTGACATGCTTGCTTTTGTTCCTTTGCGCGGATAGCTTGTATGCTTTGAGAGCAACTTGATTCAACACAAACTTTAGTAAGAAAGACAACGAAAATCAATACATTTATATTCTCCTTATATACAAACCTAACGATGCTTGTATTCAATGTGCCGACTCCACATGCAAAGCTCCATTTTGATATTAGTTGGACTCTTCCTGAATGCCACAATAATAATAATAATAATAATAATAATAATAATAATAATATAATAGCAAATAATAATTATATTAAATATAATAATAATAATAAATAATAAATAATAATTATAAATAATTAATAATAAATAATAATAATAATAATAACACATAATAATATAATAGTAATAAATAATAACTAATAATATAACATAATAATAATATAATAATATTTAATAATATAATTAATAATAACAATAATATGAATATTAATAATAATAATAATAATAATAATAATAATAATAATAATAATAATTATATAACTTATATCAAATTATTCTGATACATATTTCCTTATTTCTGTCTCAAATTTTATCTTTTTATTTCTGATGCTATTTCATTTTTTCATTTTCATTTATGAATTTTTTAGCTCATTTTTTTCATTGATATTTTTCGTGTCTTTGAAAGATGCGCTTTCTTCATTAAATTATATATAATTTTTTTTCCTTTCTCCTAATTCATCTTATCCATTTTCAATATATTTATTTCCATCCATTCTTTTATATCCATCCCTTTCATTTTTTTAATTTTATTTATTAATTATTACTTAATATTTATTGCATTGCTTATAGGATTTGGTAGGAATCATCTTTTTTTAAAAAAAAAATCTTTACCATCTTCTAATTTCACTTCGAATTCAAAGTGTACTAGTTAATAATTGCTATGCTGTAATAATCATGTTTGGTGATTAAGTGACAATAGTAGTAATTAGAATTTTTTGGACCACTTTAATAATCTGATATCTGCGAATGGTGGGCAATTACTCTCTCTTCCTCCTTCTCTCATTCTCTCTCCTCTCTCTCTCTCTCTCTCTTCTCGTCTCTACTCTCCTCTCTCTCTCTCTCTCTCTCTCTCTCTCTCTCTCTTTTTTTTTTTTTTTTTTTACTTTTGCCCTGAAGTGTGAATTTTCAATGCAAACTTGCCTAAAAGATATCTTTTTCCAAATTTTTTCTATTCAGTTTTGCAAATATAAAAATATTTGCCTTCCAATTTGTTAATTCATGTTGAAGAAATGAAGTTGCGAGCATTTATGAATTTCCTATCACTTTTATTGAAATAAATTACCCACGCTTGTTTCATCTTTCTCTACAACAAAGGGGTTCTCAATTTTTCCAGCTAGTTAAACGCCTTCGGCGCCGCACTCCCTTTTAACATACCATAATACACAGAATAGATAATATTATTTAAGACTTATTAAATATGCAATGACACCGTAATGAATACTAAATAGCTTAAATTGTAATGACTATATTCAACAGTTAGCATTTAACATCACAAGCAACAAACAAAACACGATGATAGTATAAATATGCAGGAGATAAATTTTAATATTAGTTTTTCAAAATGATTAGAATCGTTTTAGTAATCGATTCTTGGCCGAAAATACCATTTTTCCTCTGCAACTTCGATTGTCAAGTCAAATTTCCTCCAACCAAAACAGCCCGTACCAAATTGAATGTGAAACTATTAGAAATAGTTTAATATTTTTTTTGTATCTATAAACTTTTCTATTTTTTGTTATGAACTATTTTCAATTGAACTATGGAATTTTATAATGTTTACAAAACAGGAAATTTTGGGGCTTAATTCACTAAAAAAGCAGAAACTCTCACGTGCTGAATTACTTTCATTACAAGTGCTTCGGAAAGATGTAGAATTTACGTCGAAGTTTGTCTAATTACTTTTGTTATCATTCAACACCGTATTCCTAAGAAGTTTATTAATCGCGGTGTTAAGTAAATATCATTATATTAATTAAATTGCATCCTACTAGGCCTTTGTTTGTGGTTTTACGTTTCATTAATATTGTAGTTTTCGACAGTTCGACGAGGTTTCCTAATTCAAATCATATATTAAATCGCTAATTAGGATTAAATTTTTAATTAATATCATTTAATCTGCATATTTAAATTGTAAACTAATTTTTACTATAAAATCTGTAATCTAACAAGAAAATATGTTGCAACCTCATTTATAGTTTTAAATTTGATTGAGACAAAGAATTGGAATTTTTAAATAGTAGCACAAACTCGTTAATAATAAAAATAATAATAATAATAATAATAATAATAATAAATAATAATAATAATAATAATAATAATATAAATAATAATAATGATTAATATAAATAACTAATAATATAATTATATAATATTTATACATTAATATAATATAATAATAATTTATAATGAATAATAAAATATAATAATAATAATAATAATAATAATAATAATAATAATAATAATACAAGTTTGAGAGTTCGTTATTTTTTTTTCAGTGGAACTCATGTCCGGAAAGAGGAATGTAATGTTAAAAAAGAAACTGTTGCGGTAGCTCAAAAACTTAAAAGATATTCAAAGAAATTATTTCCTGCGAAAATGCAATTTTTGAAACATTCCATATTTAAGACAAAAACCCAGATGAATGATGGCGGGATGGAGAGATTTAAGGGATCGTAGTCTTTGTCTCGCTATTTCGAATGGAGCACATGACATCGAAACTGTTTTAAACAACCTTCAGTACAAAAATTTTAATCTAGAACAAGCTCAGTAATATATATATATATATATATATTATATATATATATATATATATATATATAATATTATATAATATTATAATAATATATATTATATTAATAATATATATATATATATATTATTATATATATATATTATATATACATAATATATATATATATATCCTAAATATATAATATATATATATATATTATATATATTATATATATAATGAATATATTATATATATATATATATATATATATATTAATATATATATATATATATATATATATACTGCTATACTGAGCTCTCTGGACGCATGCTTCTATCAAGATTGGACATACTGGCTGTCTGTGGACAGGAGAACTGGACGCGAATGACGAGAATGACGACTTGTGTAAGTTTGCATGAAACTCTCCGCTGACTTTCTCGTGGCATTTACCATTTAGATTTCATTGTTAGAACTTCTCTATGAACAAGGGGTGAATTACAGATGAGATGAGGGTTGAACATCATTTTCGCACGTTCATTATTTACTTTCAGAATCTTTTAAAATCTTTATATAATTAGATAATTATCTTTAGATAAATTTTATAAAGAAATTTTATAAAGAATAAATTTCTTCACTAAATAAACATCATTACACATTCGAATTTTATAATTCTTCTAGAAGGAGTATCTGTGCATAGATGTTTAGTCTTGTCTCACTGGAGAGCTGCATTAAGAGTTCAATGCATTGTCGATAATTGCAAAACAAAGTTCCAATACTAATCTCACCACGCTTTTATATCTTTCTCTTCTTAACCCATTTGAGAGTTCGAATATTTGAATTGAAAAAAAGTAAGTTTCTTGAAGTTAAATTTCAAAATGAAATTTACAATTTTTCAAAATTAAGAGGGCATTGCCCTCCCATTAATATGAATTTTCTTCCTAGTGTTCATCTTGGCCTTCTTCTTCCAATAATCCTAGCGAGAAATGGAGATTTTAATTTGTGCTTTCTCATAATGTGTTCCACAAACCCAAGATTGTTTTGTTATTTCTCTTGAAATGTTCATTTTTCCCAAGTTTCTGTTTATTTGATAAGCTTTTCTTCCACGAAACCTTTAGCACTCTTCTCTAGAACTATATTTCATTTTCCTTGTATAAAATTCATGCCTCACATTCTTACAAGTGATATTAATAAATATTGATTAATATGAATAGGTATTAAAGTTTTTTCTTCATTCTTATTTACATTTCTTCTTCGATTTAGCTTAGTCTCATTTCAACAAATTCTTTCCAGGGTTTTTTTCATTTATTTTGGCTTATTTATTTATTTATTCAATTATTTGTTTATTCATTTATTTATTTTTGCTTACCTTTAGAATATGAATCTTTAGAAAATCTATACCTTTTGTCACCTCTAGTACTAGTTTCTTATTGCCATGAAGTACTTGTGTGTTTTTTTTTTTGGTTCGCAATAGCAGTAAATTATTTTGTAAGTTTTGAAGACCTGCGAAGCAAAGTAAAACTCCTCTCGTTCTTCTCTTGCTATTCTAGTGAAACAATAATTTTTGCCAAATACATGTCACTCTCATCTTTTGCCATGAAATGCAAATCCATCATGTAAACTTTCTTAAAAATATTTTTTTTTCCTATTTTTTCTCTTTTGTTGAGAGAAGAGAGGAGAGAGAGAGAGAGAGCGAGGAAGAGAAGAGTGAGAGAGAGAGTTGAGAGAGAGAGAGCAGAGAGAGAGAGAGGAGGGAAGAAGTGATGAGAGAGGAGAGAGGAGAGAGAGAGAGAGAGAGAGAGAGAAGAGGAGAGAGAGACGAGAGAGAGAGAGAGAGAGAGGAGAGAGAGAGGAGAGAGGGAGGGGGGAAAGGACAGGAGGGAGAGGGGAGAGGGAGAGGAATGAGGGAGAGGGAGGAGAGAAGAGAGGAGGAGGAAAGTTGAGAGAGGAGATTAAATAGAGAGGAGAGGAGGAGGGGAGAGAAGAGAGAGAGAAGAGAGAGAGAAGAGAGAGAGAGAGACGAGGAGAGCAAGAAAAGAGAGAAAGGAAGAGGAGAGGAGAGAGAGAGGGAGAGAGAGAGAGAGGAGAGAGAGAGAGAGAGAGAGAGAGAGAGAGAGAGAGAGAGAGAGAGAGAATATCATTCTATTAGCCATTTCATGAAAAAGTAAGGTTGGGATCATTAATTAATTTATTATCTTTCGTTTAAGTAAAAATCTCATGCCTTGTTTCATTTTCCGCTACGTTAAAATGCACTCCATCTCACCACTTCGAACAACAGCTCGGCAATAAAACAAACTTAGCATTGTTCTACTATAAGAATTTCACAATTTTGCTTCCTATTTTCAGAAATATGTTCCAAAGAATACAGACACTTTTTATTATAACTTAAAATTATATTAATTTGAAATAAATTTTTAAGTCTACACGTATAGGATCCATAAAAGGCATAAACTACAGTCTCTACATATCATGGAAATTAATTTTTTAACCTAAAAAAAAAAAAAAAAAAAAAAAAAAAAAAAAAAAAAAAAAAAAAAAAAACTTTCCTCTTGCAGCCTCATTTATATTTTTAAATGTGTTTGACACAAAGAATTGAAATCTTAATAGTAGCACAAAGTCGTCGTTACAAGTTTGAGATTTCATCGTTATTCTTACTAATGATCTTGGTCTTATTTCTAAGTCGAATTTTCGTGTCATTTTCAGTGGAACACATGTAAGGAAAAAAATATGTGATTTAAAAAAAGAAACTGCAGCGGTAATCCGAAAACTTGAAGGATATTCAAGCATTTTATTTCCTGCGGAAATGGAAGTTACAAGATTTACCGGATTTGTCAAAATAAACCAGATGATGAATGGCGGATGGATAGATTCAAGGGATCATAGTCTTTGCCTCGCTATTTCGAATGGAACACATGACAGCGAAACAGTTTTAAACAACCTTCAGGACAAAGAGTTTTAAACTTGAACAAACTTAGTAATATAATATATACTGAATATCTATATATATATATATCTATATAATTATATATATTCTATATAGTAATAATTATATATTATAGATTATATATATATAATATTCTAATATTATATATATATATATATTAAACAAAAAAACTTCTTTTAAAACCATTAAAACAAAAAAGGGAAATAAAATGAGTTTAATTAACATTTAAGAACGAGTTTACGTTTCGAGACCTATTTCCATGGATTCCTCGTCAGAACTAAAAAAATATTTCATTTAAAAAACAAAATTAAATGTAAGTACAAGAGAGAAAAAATAACAACAAGGCTCCTTTTTCAACATCTTAGTCTTATCGTTTTAAAGACAAATATTTACTTTTTTGTGATATAAATCTTTTTGTAACGGGATCAAAGCTAAAATATCCTGTGGAAATAAAAAAAAAGACTCCAATAACTGATTTAAATTCTTATCTTTAGAAAAAAAAATCAGCCGCCTCCCAATCAACAATATGATCCTCTTGAGATAGATGTCTAAAAATTTCACTACTAGTATTATCCCACCTGACTTCCCCCCTATGTTGGTCTAATCTAGTTTTGAGGGTCTTTAAGGTTTCACCAAAATAGGAATCTTCACACGTGGAGCAAGGAACCCTATAAACTTCCCCCGAAGCTTCAAATTTTGTGGTGTTATTTGTAACTAAAAGTCGTGAGAGAGTCTCGGGGAAGCTAAAAATTATATTAACATTAAACAAATGAGTGAGCATAAATCTAATATCAAGAAGTTGGGGCGAAAAAGGGACAACCTTCTTATTTTCAGCAGCAAAAGGAGAAGGCTCCCTCAACCCCAGAAAGCTCGAATAGGCATGCCGATATTTTCAATTAATTAAATAGTGGGGATAGGCCAGTTTTTCGAAAGATCGAAAGACAAAATCAATTTCTTGTTTTAGAAATTTTGGATCACAGTAGTGAAATGCTCTGTGAAACATTGTAAATAATAGTGTTTTTAATATAGGAAGGATGAAAGGAAAAATAATGGAGAAGTTGATTTGAATGGGTGGGTTTACGGTAAACTTTAAATGACAATTGGGTTTCAGTTTGCACTATTAAAAGGTCCCAAAACGGGATACATCCATCAACCTGACTCTCAACAGTAAAAGTAATCGTGGGGGTGAAGTCATTAATTTGTAAAAGGAACTGATCTATCTAAGGGAGTGGAAATAACAGCCAGTACATCATCAACATACCGTCTCCACGAAAAAACCCGAGAATAGAGGGGGCAGTTGGAAGAAGTTGGGTCTTGAAAAATTCCATGTAGATATTGGCCATGATGGAACTCAAGGTACCTCCAATACTTGCTCCAAATATTTGGCGATAAAAATTGTTATAAAATGTAAAAACATTTTGGGACATACATATTTGTATACATTTGATAAAACTCGATATAGGTATAGGGACCATTTCAGGTACCAGATATCCGGATAAAAATTCTAAAAGATGGGGAATGGGAACATTGGTAAAAAGACTGGTGACATCAAAACTTATTAAACAGTAGTTATGTGGAATAAATCTGCCCATTTTCTCCATAAAATCTCTGGCATTCAATATGTGGGAGGAGGAGCTAGTACCCAATAATGGAGAGAGAAAAGAGGCCAGACATTTATTCAACTTGGAAAACACATCATTACGCGATGATATAATTGGTCTGAGTGGAACCCCCTCTTTATGTAGCTTGGGAATACCGTACAAATAGGGAAGGGTTGGGCTAGAAACAGAAACACTTTTAAAAATTTCTGCAGGTATCAAAGGCTTCACATGTCTCTTAAAGACATAGTTGTGAGTTGGAAGAGTCAGAGTTTAATTTTTCATAAAAATTTTCATCATTAAGCAAGTTATCAATCTTGGAAACGTAATCAGCAAAGTTCAAAATAACAATTCCTGCCCACTTATCAGCCTTACGAATAATGATATCTTTGTTTCTTCTAAGAGAGGAGATAGCACGTGTAAATCTACGGGGAAGAAAAGTACATGCTTTGTTTAATTTGTTAACAATGGGAGGTAGTAGGTTCTTATGTGAGCTGAAGGAGGACAATATTTTCAATTGATTGGAAGGTGAGACTCCAGCAGAGAAACTCAAACCAAAACCTAGTAATTGGGCTTCGAAAACATCTAGATGCTCCTCCGCTTCTCGGACTTCCAGTTCTTCTGCCCAACGTTGGATGATACAGACCGGAAAATAGTCGAGTCTCTTTTCATTAAACATCTAAACCCATCTTCAAATGCCTCTCACTCCTCTACTCCCTTACTCATTTCATGACTATCTCTCTCTTTTTTCTCTCTTGCTGTGGATTCTTCTCCCCCTTCCCCTATGCTCTCTTTTCTTTCCCATTTACAACAGTGGGGATGCTATAGCATATTATGCTTCCCTTTTCCGACCAACTAACTTTTATTCAACTTTTTTCTGTTTTCTAAACTTCGCTTTCAAATAAGTTTAATTTTAACATCTCATATATTAGGTATGTTTGACCTGTTTAGTGATGTGTTTTTGTTTTGTTTTTTTCATTTAAAATTTTATGTCCGTAATTGCTATCATAAATTTCACCTGTTCTTTATTTTAACTTTTAATTCTGTTAAGTCTTTAACTTATTAATATAATTTTAATTTGTAATTTTTTATTTTTTCAATTTTAATTTTCGAATTCTTAATTTTTAATTATGTATATTTTGTTTTAATTGTAGTTACTTCAAGATGAGTTAAGATAGACTTGAAACGTTTTATTAAAGAATTTTATACCTCATGTCTTTGGGGCCATATTTGGTCGTCCTTTTCATTCTAAAGATTCGGTTCCCTAGGAACAAACCTATTTGATCTCTCTCTCTCTCTCTCTTCTCTCTCTCTCTCTCTCTCTCTCTCTCTCTCTCTCTTCTGTTATATACAGTATATATATATATATGTTATATATATATATATATATGTGTTATGAGCAGCAGTTAGCATAAGAAGGTAGTGTGTATACTGTTACATATACAGCAGCATACAAGGTATTGTTATTATTATGCTGTTGCTGCTGCTATATATATAAATATATATATATATATATATATATATATAGTTATAGTATACATATATTGCTCATAACTGATGCATACAGCAGCATGCTAGTTGTATATATAGCTATACATATATATATATACAGAGCCTCCCCCAGTCGATCGCTCACCTTGTTAGGGTTATTAGTTTCTGGGGATGCCAGGGCGGGATATACGGATATAACACCCGCCCTTCAGCGTCCTAGAGCGGAAGAGTAGCGTTTTTTTTTTTTTTTTTCTTTTTTTCAGAGGTAGATGAATGCCAACGACACCCTTCCTTACGGAGGGGGCATTCGGCATCATTCCAAAGGAGGTGAGCCGCATCTACCTGTTTGGTGCACACACCCAGCACCAGGTGCCTAGTCTTTTCCCGACCCTCTAAACACTATACAAGAGCATCCCTCGCCGCTAGCGCGGTCCTCCGGGCACACACAAACCTCATAGGCTTCGACACCCATGAGGGGGACCCCCTTAATATAATATACACATGGGTAACCTTGCGATGCCTCGGAAACTGATGGATTTAAAGATTCCCTAACCTGGACCGATAAATGGACTTACTCTCTTGAATTGCACTTCGAACATTGATGCCGTGCCTCCCCCACTCACCTGAAGGCCTCTTGCCTGCCCCGGCGACGGCCACCTGGCACGCCCCCCCCGCATCCCAGGTGCCCAAACGAACGGGGCAATCCCGCAAAGGTGTCTCCCGTCATGGTCGTTCTCATTCGTTTACTCCATATGCTGCACCCCCTCCAGGAATGTCAGCAGATACATCATTCCCGATGTATCACATCCTGCGATCCACTACCTCCAAAGCTCTTACTGAGCACAGAACCATTCTTCTAAGTAATGCACTTGGAAAGCTTTAGCGTTGAAGATCTCCACGTCACATTAATGAGAATGGGTCCATTCTCGTACAAGTTACCACCATATCAAAGTTCTCTATTCTGTCATCCCTCTAGACTGTTCTTGTAGATATTCTTATTTACTCCAATGAAATAAGAAACACATCTAAAAGGCACCATTTACTGTTATGAACAGAAAGACGAAGATATGCTGTCATTCATTTGGAAGAACTCCAACAGAAAAAGATTTTCCGTTACAAACGTTTATAGATTTCCTCCTCGGGGAACTCCTGACAAACCAAATCCGTTTACTGCTGACCTTAATACCTCATCCACCTACAAAGGTTACAATAGGGCTTACAAGATACAGTGTTCGCACGCTTGTCCTCGACCCGTACGTGCTGCTTTTAAATGTCAACGGCTTGGTCATCCCCGAAAATACTGTAGGGGACCGATGGAAATATGCTCAGTCTGTGAGCACTATTTCACACTCCCTGCAGTCACCCCCTAACTGTAGAAACGCGGTGTATTTAGCAGTAACGAAAACGTGCGAAAGCGTTTTCACGATAAATGCGAAACGGTTGTTCACCCAACCTGACTGAACGAAGTGGCCAAC
>JABUQX010041975.1:0-10000 GCA_015478945.1 Trachelipus rathkii
AGAGAGATCGTGTCTTCCCGCTAACTGTGAAATTAATTTCCTTTTCATTGTTTTTTCTTATTTTGTAGAAAAGTTTAATTATCTATTGGGTTTTTTATTACATATTTTTTGATGTTTTGTTCGAATAACTTAGAAAAGCGTTTGTTTTTCATCGTTTCATAATTATTTTATTTATTGGGTTTAGTTACCAAACTGTTTTTGGATTCTGAATTTATATACAGTTTATATATATATATATATATATTATAATATTATTTTTTGGAGAAAGTTTTTGGATTATTTTATTACGTTATTTCATTTTATTATTTATCCTTCCGCATGTATTCATTTGGTGTTATTGAATCTAAATCCGGAATCTTCCTTGAAATGAAAATTATAGTCCCAATTCCAATTACAAACTCTTGAGATTTGCAAGTCAATATATATAATATATATATATATATATATATTATAGTATTATATATATAATATATATATATATATATATATATATATATATATTATATTATATATATTATATATATATATATATATAGCTATATTATATATATATATTATATTTATATATATATATATATATAATAGTTAAACGTTATATTAAAAACACATTTGTACCTTAATATTTCTCTTATTCATTAAAAAAAATACATTTTTTTCTCAAATACAGGAAAATAACTTTAGAAAAAAAAAGCTTTTAGATTGAATAGTAGAATTTCATTTTAATGCAAATGGCAAATTATTTAACAAATATATATCCGTAGAAACTGATGCAGTTTTTTGCAATCCCGGCATGCGATTTGCGTTAAAAAGTATATATATAATATATCTATATTATATAATATATATATATATTATATAGTATATATATATATATATATATATAGTATATATATAATTATATAATATATATCTATATATATATATATATATATATATATATAATATATATATATATATATATATATATATATTATAAGGTTATATGTATATTATATATATATATATATATAATATATTATCTAAAAAAAAAACAAAAAAATATATATAATATATATTATATACTGTTAATATATCTACCTTTATATAATATATATATATATATATATATATATATATATAATTCTTCTATCAATTCTAAATCTTTTTTTTTCTAAAGTTATTTGCTGTATTTAAGAAAAAAAGTATTTTTTTAAAAGAATGAAGAGAAATTTTAAGTAATAATTTGTTTTTCAAAACTAACGTTAAGCTATTATAATATATATATATTATGACTTATATATAATATATATATATATATAATATATATATATATATATCAGTATAGGTATATATATATATTCGTAATAATATATATATTAATAATATATATATAGTATATATATAGATATATAAATATATTATAAATATATATAAATATATGACATTTATAAGTGGTTGACTCTGTTAATATTAGGTTTAGGTTAGGTAAGGTTAAGTTTGGTTAGGTTAGGTTAAGTTAGGTTAGGTTAAGTTAGGTTAGGTTGAGTTAGGTTAGGTTTAGTTTTACCCTAAAAATTTAATGTATTTACCCTAAAATTATTAAAATAACGATACATTAATTATTGATTTTCGCTCCTGGAGTCAACCACTTATAAATAGCCTATATATATGGTATATATAAGGCATATAAGAAAAAGCTAACTTCTATTTGCTGTTTATTTAATATATATATATATATATTATATATCTAATATATAATATATATTATATATATATATATATATATATATATATATAGTATATATTTATATTATATATATATATTGATTTGCAATTCAAAGGTTTGTAGGTAAAGACATTGGGACTAATTTGAATTTAATTTCAAAAAAAAATTCAGATTTAGATTCTAACACCCAAAGTGCCCAATGAAGTAAATTATAAAATTTATACTTGTGTCATAAAAAGACTAGCCCAGAAAGATTGAAAAATTATATAAAAAATTAAAATATAATAAGTAAATAATAATAATAATCAAAACTTTATTAAAAAAAAAAAAAAAAAAGATATAATCAAGAAGGCAAAAAACCAGTGGTAACTAAACCCAATAAAAAAATTGTGTGTACAATAAAAATACTAGCCAGAAAAATCAAAATTATATTATAATAACATAAAATAACGAAATATAATCAAGTACATAATTAAAATTTCAAAAAAAAAATAATTTCAGTTGGCAAAAAAAAAAAAAAAACAAGTGGTCACTAATCGAAGTTAAAGATTCGGTATGAGCGATTTAATATTTTCACTGTTTCGGTATGAGCGATTTAATATTTTCACTGTTTGGAGAGAGAGAGAGAGAGAGAGAGAGAGAGAGAGGAGAGAGAGAGAGAGAGAGAGAGAAGAGAGAGAGGAGAGAAGAGAGAGAGAGGAGAGAGAGAGAGAGAGAGAGAGAGAGAGAGAGAGAGAGAGAGAGAGAGAGAGAGAGAGAGAGAGAGAGAGAGAGAGAGAGAGAGAGAGAGAGAGAGAGAGTCTAACTCGTGACCATTATATTTCAAAAAATATTAATATTTAATAACCCTAATCATTAAACAATAAATCTTTTCAACAATGAAAAGAAGTTGGTTGTTTCTCGCATTTCTTTGATTATATAACCAGGGCGAAAAGGGGTTGGAAATATTTTAAATCTTTATCTAATTTATATAACGTTTTATTTTCAAAAATAATATTAATAAAAATTCTCCCACCCCCAAAAAATCACGAATCCTAAATTTTCCAAATAAAATTTCTTCTAGAGAAAATTTGATGTACGTAACGGGGTCGAAAAGGTGTTGGAGATATTTTTGAACCTTTAACTAATTTATAGAACATAAATAAGTTACATTAATAAAAATCCTAAAAATTATGAATGAAGAAGTTAATAATTATTCTTTGAGAGAAAGCTTTTACTTGCACTAATTTTTTTTTATTATAGGTCTAATACTAAAAAAGGTATTAAATATATATATATATATATATATATATATATATATATACTATATATATATATATATATACTATATATATATATATAATATAATATATATATATATATAATATATATATATATATATATTATATATATATATGTTTATATATGTATATATAATATACTATATATATATAATATATATATATATATAATATATATATACTATATAGTATATAATATATATATATATATATATATATATATAATATATTATATATTATATATATATATATATATATATCTATATACAATATATATATATATCTTATATATATACTATATATATATATAATAATATGATATATATATATATATATACTATATATATATATATATAATATATAATAATATATATATATTATATATATATATATAATATATATATATATATATATTATAGTATATATATATTATATATATATATATATACTAGTAAAACTCCAGTATCTATCTAATGTTTATGCGTACATGCTGTTGTTTCCCGAAGACGACTCGCTTTCCTTGAAATCGCATGACTCACTAGTATGCCATGAAACTCAGTCAGCGAGTCGCTTGAGTACACAAACGTAACGCACAAAATTTGCGACTTGAAACATATAATATATAATATATATTATATATATATAATATATTAATAATATATATATATAATATATATATATTATAATATATATATATATATATATAATATTGTTTGAATCCTTTTGTGGTACCTAACCCCACTTTATCTAACCTAGACTTATAAGCCGTACAAGTAGGAGCTACACCTCCATGGATCGTGGTGCGCTAGAATTAAAAACCGCCGCAACTAGGACCTAACCTAAGATGATCGTGGTGCCTAGAGTTAAAAGTCTACACAGGAACCTACCTAGATGGATGGTGGTTGCACAAAACACAGACTAACCAAGATTAATTGTGATTGGCCAACCAATGTAGAGCTAACGTCGATAGTTTGTTTTTAATTAAAAAATTACTAATATGTTCCTAATAAATAATTAAATAAATAAAAAAGAAAAAATAAAAAACGTGAATTATTGTCCATATATATATATATATATATAATATATATATATATATATATATATACTATATATATATATATATATATAATATATATATAATATATATTAATATAATATATATATATATATAATATATAATATAATCTGGCACATATACATACATATAAAGAACAATCCCCATATATATATATATATATATATATATATATCGTATATATATATAATATATATATATATATATATATTATATATCTATATTTATATATCTATATATATATATTATATATATAATATTATATATATAATATATAATATATAATATTTATATTAATAATTATATATATATATATATATATATATATATATATATATATATATATATATATTATATATATATATATTTTTATATATATATATTATATAATAATATAATAATATATAATATTTCATCTATCTATTATCATATATTTATTTTATTTATATATATATTATTTATATAATATAATAATTTTAAAAAATATCTATTGAAAATTATAAAGCTGCCTATTTAATGAATTTGGATTTCATTTATAGGTTAAGAAAATTATTAATATTAAGGTATAGTAATTAAATTATGCTACAAATAGTAAATTTTATTATAGGCTAAGTTGATATACCTAATCAAAATTATGGGCCTAACTGATGAAGAAGCTCAAGCTTTAAGCTCTTGTAAAGCTTCTGTTAAAGCTTTGATAAGAAAAAGAGCTATTTCTAAAGCAAAAATTACTAATAATTTAAAAAAGTTAACTGCTTTTGGTAATGAAAATAAATTAACAGAGCCTCTATTTAGAGCTGTAAATACTGATATTGAGAAAGAAGTCTATTCTATTAAAAGTTTGGATGATGAGATTGTCATACTGTTGTCTGATAATAATGTAGATAATTTAGATCCTTCTTATTTTAATTCTGAGCTTGAAGGTCAAGTAGATTACCATTTTGAGTTGTCAGCTGAGTTATTGTCCTTAGAAAAATATTTTCCTAAAGAAATTGTAAAAATAAATGAGAGTGTAAATACTGATAATTTTTTGGATTTAATAAATAAGGTTAATGATTCCAAACTGCCTCAGTTGCAGTGTGAAATATTTGATGGTATTCGGGAAAGAATTAGAATACCTTTTTTCCAATTTCCTTAATAAATTTAATAATTTAATCGGTAATAGGAGTAATTTAACCAATTCAGTAAAGCTTACTTATTTAATTAGTTTTTTAAAGGATTATGCTCTTAAAGTAGTAAGCCATCTGTCTATTACAGATGAAAACTATGACATAGCCTTAAGGTTATTAAAGAAAGAATTTCTTGATAGGCCTTTCATAATTAATGAAAATATAAATAATATTTTAGATCTTAAGGTTGATGAAGGCTATGATGAAGGCTTTTTGAAATTGAAAGTGTATATAAATGAACTTAGGTCAATGATTTATGAACTTAAGAGTTATGAAGTAGACTTTTTAGAAGCTGATACACCTGGAAGTCTACTCTTGAGTAATATAATATTTCAAAAATTGCCTAAAGTGTTTAAAAGTGAATTAATACATAAAATTGCAAATAATTATCCTACTTTGGTACAAATTTTTGATCATTATAATGAGGTTATTAATACTTTAAGTATTTTGTCCCAAAATAGGAAGGATGTATCAACCAAAGCTAAAGTAAATAAAGTTTTTCAAGCTACTAAAGCTCCTAAATCTAGTACTCTTCAAAATTTTAAAACTGTAAATAATAGTAAAGATTCTAAAATGTATGTAAATAATAAAATAGAAACTCAAACTTACAACCCTACAATTTGTAAGCTATGTCAATTAAAAAATCATCCTCTCTATTTATGTGACAAGTATCCAACAGTGCCTCAGCGTATAAAACGTGCCAAAGAGCTAAACATGTGTCATCATTGTGGAGGTTTGGGGCATGTGCCTGAAAAATGTTATGGTATTAAAAATAAATTAAGATTTAATTGTTTTAAGTGTAAAGCTAATTCCCATATAACAGCTTTTTGTCCCAATGATATCCCAAATGAGCAAAATGAGTCTGTTAGCTCCTTATGTATAAGTTTCCAACAAAATGTGGATAAAGTGTATTTGTTGCCAACAATTTCCTTTCAACTCTTTAAAGGCAACAAAAAGGTTACAGTAAGAGGAGCAATAGATACATGTAGTCAACGCTCTTACATATCTAAAAATGCCATGACAGGTTTAATTAATAATTTTGATAATTTACATGAATTAGAGTACAATATTCAAACTTTCATTGGTGCAAAACAGCGAATTTTTCAGCAACTGTTATTGGGTTTACAATTTAATGATCGGGAAGTTTTTAGCATGCCTTTCCTCATTGACAATGATTTAAATTTAAATTATAGAATTCACGGCATGAATAAAGCGGTTGAAAATTTTAAGAAAAATGGTATTCCTTTAGCTGATTCTTCTTTTTATGACAGTGGAGACCATGATATGTTTGACATAGATTGTTTATTAGGCACAGACATTATTCAATTTCTTCCTTCTTTTAATTTAGTTAATATAATGTCTGGAAGTTGTTTTAAAATTGCAAATAAGTTTATACCTATAGGTAATGTTCAAAATTTTTTAACCAGAAATCAAATCATAGAAGTAAGTAAAGTGAATATGCAGTCTCCATTGATAGAAGAGGAGGAGTCTGCTTTAGTAAATGAAACCATTGTAAATTTGATTTTAAATCCTATTAAAAGTTATTTTCACCCTTTTGATAATATTTATGATGATTCTGAAGTAGAACATGGACTTGAATATTTGTTGTCCATGGAGAGTGTTGGTATTCCTACTAAAGAGGATAATGATCTAGCCTCTTATGATGAGATCATGATTAAAAAATTTAGAAATGATATTTCTTTCCAGGATGGCAATTATTATGTCAAACTTCCTTGGATAGAAGAAAAAATTAAAAATGTTGCTTCAAATTTTGATATTTCTTTGAGAGTATTGAATAGAGTCTATTCTTCTCTTAAGCAAAAAGGACTTGTAGAAAGTTATAATAATATTTTTTCTCAATATTTGCAAGATAATATAATTGAAATTGTAAATATTCCTAAATTTAAGAGATGTGATTATATATTTATACCTCACAGACCTATAATAAGAAGTGAGGAGCAGATCACAACTAAGATAAGACCTGTCTTTAATTGCTCTTTTAAAATATCTAAAGACAGCCCTTCCTTGAATCAGGCTTCTTATGCTGGTTTAGATTTAATGAACTCCCTTTTAAAATTACTTTTAGTATTTAGAACTAATAATTATGTTGTCCTTAGTGACATTAAACAAGCCTTTTTGTCTATCAAATTAAGAGACGAATATGACAAAAACAAATTCTGTTTTTTATGGTATCAGAATGATGAATTAATCTCTTTCAGGTTTAAAACTTTACTGTTCGGTTATACAGCGTCCCCTTTCATTCTCCATTATATAATGAAACATCATGTAGAAAAGTTCCCTGATGATAAGTGTAGGGATATCTTGTCTTCTAATTTTTTTGTAGACAACCTGATTTTTACAGGCAATAATTGCAAAGAATTGGAAAAGTTGTACCATCTTACTTTTGAAAGAATGAACCAGGGTGGGTTTGAACTTCGCTCTTGGAATAGTAATTGTGAGCAGTTGTGTGAGAGTATGAGAATGGATGGTAGGTATGTGGAGCATGAAAATGAGTATGAAAAGGTGCTTGGGTATAAATGCAATTTAAAGAAAGATTCCTTGCATGTGTCGTCAGTAAGTTATAGGAGCTCGTGTAGTACAAAGCGACAGATACTTTCTGAAACTTCCAAGTTGTTTGATCCTTTAGGACTTACAATACCTATTACCGTAAGAGGGAAGTTGTTAATGAGAAGTGTTTGGGAAGCTAAAAAAGAATGGGATGAAAAATTACCTGGGGAAATGTTGACTGAATGGGGTAAACTGAAGGAGGATTTAAATGAATTGAGTAAGATTGAGTTTCCACGTCAAGTTGTGAATGAAAGTGAATCCTATGGTCTGAATATATTTTGTGACAGTTCTGCTAAATGTTATGGGTTTGTTGCATATGGTTCAAGTGAAGGAAAAAATAACCTTTTGTTTGCCAAGGCCAAAGTAACACCTGTTAAAAAGACCTATAGTATTCCAACCTTAGAACTATTAGGAGTCCTTTTAGCTTTAAAATGCATATCCACTATTTTAGACTCTTATTTTAACATCATTTTTGAATATGTAAATATAGGTGTGGACTCACAAGTAGTTCTTAATTGGCTTTTGACAGGTGAAACCAAGGTCAAGGCTAAGTATGTTAATAACAGGTTAAAAGATGTTATCACTTTGTGTGATGACATCAGAAGTAAATATAAACTAAAAATTATTTTTAACTATGTGCAAACTGCTCAAAACCCAGCAGACCTTTTGACCAGGGGTTTAACTTTTAAACAATTTGCGAAAAATTTAAATATGTGGAAACATGGTCCAGAGTGGCTTTGTAAGGATCTGGAGAGGTGGCCAAAATTTCCAATGCTTTCACTTTCTCCAGAATTTAGTAATTTTGCTACATTAAATTTTAATACTAATGTAATTAATAATAAACATAATAATATTGATGAAATATTGGAAATAAATAAATTTAGTAAATTTGAAAAAGTAATAAATATAACTAGTTATTTGTTTATGTTTCTAAGCAAAATTACTAAGGAAGACCCTTGCAAAAAAGCTCTTAAATATTGGATCAAAAAAGTACAAAACTCTTCATATACTAAAGAGATTGCATTTTTAAAATCGGATCAAAAGGGTGCAATACCTAACCTAGTTAATAACTTAAATTTATTTTTGGATGGTGATGACATTTTAAGATCAAAGGGTAGAATATCTAAATGTACATACTTTAATTATGATATCAAAAATCCTATCCTTTTGTCAAGATACCACCACTTCACCACCTTATTAATTTTGAAGGCTCATAAAAAAATGCAGCATTTGGGATTAGATAGTACATTAAATTATATTAGAAACCAAGGTTTCTGGATTCCCAAAGCTCGCATAGCAATAAAAAAGGTCTTAAATCAGTGTATGTTATGCAAAAAAATCAATGTGCGTGCTTTTAAATATCCTAAGTGCACTGACATCCCTAAACATCATATGAATTTAGTAATGCCTTTTAAATTCACAGGCATTGACTTTACTGGTCATATATTTGTGACTAATGAGACTACAGGTAAACTGGACAAGATGTTTATCCTATTATTCACATGTCTTAATGTAAGATCAATTCATTTAGAACTAGTCCCTGACATGGGTGTGACAAATTTTTTACTAGCTTTTCAAAGGTTTTGTAACCTATATACCATCCCAGATTTCCTTTACTCTGATAACGCTAGAACATTCGTGAAAGGGGCAGACATCTTGTCTAGGGCTCTGGGGTCCAATGAATTCAGGGATGAACTTAAAATTAACAATATTAAGCATATTCGTATTCCCAATTATTCAGCTTGGTGGGGGTCTTTTTATGAGCGTCAAATACGGACTTTGAAAGTTTGTATGTATAAAGTTATTGGTAGGAAGAGGTTAAATTATTTCGAACTTTTAACAACTTTGTCTTTTATAAAAAATGCTATTAACAGCAGGCCTCTCACATATAGATCAGAAGCTAGTGATCTTGAAACCATAACTCCTAACTCATTCATTCGTTTGAATTGTAATACTTCTCTTATTTTAAAGGATGCAAATGACGAAGTCTGGAAGGAACCTGACAGGGGTTCTTTAGAAAGCACTCTTGATACTCAAGAGCAATTATTTAATCAGTTTAAACAACTATGGTATGAAGCTTACCTATTAGATCTAAGGGAAGCTATGACTGATATATATCAAATCTCTTGGGAAAATAAAATCAAAGTAAATGATATAGTGCTAATAAAATCCATCTTAAAGCCTCGTCCCTTCTGGATGATGG
>JABUQX010041975.1:15000-26674 GCA_015478945.1 Trachelipus rathkii
TAGGCATTTTGGATTAAGTGGAGAAATATCTGGATAAAGATCTTTTGAATGCAGCAAATGAGTCACTTGATATCGTAAAGAGTGTAGGGCCTTTCATGCGCAGTTGAGACATCTAGTTAGACAAATAACTATGGATACACGTTCTAGTGTGAGGCTGAGCTCATGGGCTAACTGCTAGGCAAGTTACGAATAACTAGAATGGCATCAAACGAGGTAATCAAGTAGGGAACATAATAAGTGTCAGGCGTGGTTAGTTTGACTCTTTGAGACTCAATCTTTAAGGTTATCTACTTAAAACTCCTCTCTAACAATACAATTCTTCCCTTATCCTAAATCTGCTTAACGTTTAACTATTCACCGTAATAACTAGAAAAGAATTAAACTATATTTTTTCTATAATGAAACATTCATAGCCATAACGATTAGGTCTAATAAAGACACACACTACAAAATAAGTAATGTAAATGTCTATATATAACAGACATTATATGGAAAGCTTGTAATAAAGTCATATTACACTGTACTTGGAAGGGGGAGGAATCGGACACACATTTTTAAACATTACCTCTTCTATTGTAAAAAGTTCAAGTCTTTAGTATTCTTTAGATTTTTCTACTTAATATAATAATTATTATCATATCAGAATACTTACGTATAAGTAATATAACATGTAATAAAGGTGACTACAATAAAATAATATATAAACGAGAGAAGTGATACCGATCACCACTCATCCGCTAATAAATTTTGACCACTTTTTTGAATTCGTATTTTTTATACAAATTTTCATTTTTATTATAATTATAACAGTTATAACTATTTATAGATTAATTTAAACTAGTATATAAAATAACCCAGACACAGCAACGTCAAATAATAATCTATCATACATACACAGCACAACAACGATATTGGCTGGTATATCACTCCCTTCCTTCAATTTGTTACGAGGCCGGAGTGGAATCGACTAAACACAATTCGGTCACAGTAGATTTCTGCCAACTATAATAACTGTTTGGATCAAATTTATACACTTACGCCCATGTTGTGTTTAACTTATATTTTAGACGGGACCGAATCAAAGCCCCTCCTAAACAGGAGTGGGCCGGTCACACTGGCCGTACCCGGTAAACATTCTCAACACTAAAGTAGTGGTGTTAGCGCGGCTCAAGATAAAAGTAAATAGCATAGAAAATAGTAGCGAGAGAATGGGAATCCGGAAAAAGAACTAGCTCATTTTATTATAAAAAAATTGTTTTATTATCTTGTTGGAAAATACAACGAGCGCCTCGAAGGACCTCCAAGTACAAAATTTTTTTTTTCTATCATTCTTACAATAAGTATGTGGAATTTTACTTGTTTGAAAATATTATTTAAGTTTTTCTCAGAAATATGCTGATAACATTTGGCATTTTGAATTCCTAAATTTCCTACAAAATAGTTGGAAGCCTGAATATGGTGTTTCAAAATGTTATGGGTTTCCATATTTTATTATATAGTTCTAAGATATTTTGAATTCAGTATATCTGTGTTGTGATTATGAATGTTTTTAAACTAAAAGTTCAGCTTTCAATAACATTTTTTTAATCATAATAATATTATAAATCCTAATAATAAGAAATGCCATTTGCAAAAAGTCGTGTGACTTTAAACTTTTTTAAGGAAAAATAAATAAATATTAATCTATAACTTTGAGCGTGAATCACCTGTCTGATAAAGCCAGTGATAATGAGACTTATGACATTGATAGTCAGATCATCTGAGCTGTGGTAGTAGGGGACTAGTGATAACAATTCAAAAAGTTGATATGCTCACTAAAGTAACAATATTTAATAGTAATCCACTCTCCTCGATATCAATTACATGTCTTAGTTGAAATTTTTTAAATTTCAATACTTAATTTAAATAATTCATTGCATCCTATAATGCTATAACTTTTGAGTTTAGTCTATTCGACTCATTCTATATAAAATAGTATAATATACATTAAATGTTTATAAAGTAAATTATAGAATATGAATTTATAATGAAACACAATGTAAAATAACATAGTTAAGAAATTAGTAATGTAGAAAGCCTACAAACGCAAGTCTGCAGGCACAACTACGTAATTTTTATAACGAAAACAATGAATAAAATTAGAAGAAGATAGTCGTATGCAATAATTATAATCATAATAATGAAAAATATTTGTTTAAATTCAAGTATCCTCATATATTTAAAAAACTGAAAAAAACATACAACAACTAAATATCATATTAGCCTCTTTTATATTTTTAAAATGTCTAATGAAAAAAAGAAAAAAAAAATTTTTTTTCTGAAACAGTAAAAAAACCGATAGTAAAAAAGCGATGGGTTCGTTTCCCCCAACCATATCTGTAATCTCTGAATGTGAGTCAAAAGAGTATAGTATGGTATAGTGAATGCGTGTGTAAGATATTTAATGAAGTTGATAAGTGTCTTGTTGTTATATATTAATTAGTCCGATGTAGAATAGACAAGGCGGTGCTCTAATTCTACTTTGGTGATTCATTTGTTGTATAGTGGATCGGGGATTAATTTAAGAAAAAAAACGGGATTGGAGATAAGAGGAAGATGTTACAAAAATGAGAGAATGGAAATAGTGGCAGA
The DNA here is from genome assembly GCA_015478945.1 of Trachelipus rathkii. Classification (NCBI taxonomy): domain Eukaryota; kingdom Metazoa; phylum Arthropoda; class Malacostraca; order Isopoda; family Trachelipodidae; genus Trachelipus; species Trachelipus rathkii. Next base: position 17,632 of record JABUQX010041975.1, read on the forward strand.
GCAAGCCACTAATATTTGCGAATGATTGGATGTGTTTGGACAAAGGATCTGAAGAGAAGTATTTGAGAGGGATGATTCATTAGATGAGATTAGGAAATAAGTGTAAGTAGAAAAACTAAAAAGGAGGGTTTGAAATAACACGTAGATAAGCAGTAAAAAGTCTACTGTGTGAGTGAGAGATCTGCCGTTGGAGTTAGTTGGTGGTGAGCAGCTGAACAGAGTTGCTTGGATAATTATTTAGGATATATTGGTTTGTGTCAACTAAAACAAGGAATGGAATTGACGCATCGGAGCGTAGGCAGGTAAAGGTAGTTATGAATAGTGAGGCCTAGCCGCGAAAGACTTTTAGGCCTGGTTGCAGGAGAAATTAAAATAATTGGCTGTGACAAATACAGGAGTCAGAGAATACTATGAGAACTTGTTGACTAAAACTTAAAGTGTATTTGTTATACAGCTCGTAGTTAGTAATATTAACCTGTTGTTCATGTAGTCAGTACTTAGAATAGTTACTTATGGTCTGGAATTAGTATGAGTATAATATTTAGATTGGATGAAATGTCTAAGGTTATTTATTGACGAATGGTTACCGTAATGTACTTAGATGAAAAAAGATAATCGTACATTTCGAGAGAATTATTATTTGACTTACTTCACTACTGTGTTCGGAAATAGAAAAGTAAGTTGTATAAAAAAAGTTAGCAGATGTCTTTATGAATATGATATAAAAGGATATGTAGAAGAGTATAGATTGGTGTGCGTTAAGAATAGGGGACTCTAAATCTGAGACAGATAAATTGGAAGATACCAGAATATTGAATGACAATATGGTCTTATGATGAAAATGGTCAAGACGTGGAATGCAATAGATCAGTTTTGGTCGATAAAAGTCGTGAGTGTCAAAGATTAAAAATTTTAAAAGATTGAGTGGTAACGATTGAAAATATGACTGTGCAATGAGTGACACTTGTGACAGCACGGATGAAATGTGGATTTTGCAGTCAGTAAAAGCAATTGTCTAGGAGGAGAGACATGTAGTTTTAGGCTCTACCAAGGCGAAGAATAAAGCTGATATAATGGGTGGAAGAAATTGATATATGGTGACATTTATATATAATTATATATAGAGTGTGAGTATATATTAGGTTGTTTAGGCCTAATACTACTCTGAGACCATAGGGATAGAATCACTACTAAATAGCATATACTGAATATAATTATGACAATGTACCAGAGTAGTAGTTTATCAATGAAGTATCTATATTATGCGGTCTCTTACGGTATTAGAAGTCACCTATAACTTAGTAGTGTAGATATTTATATTTATTTTATGATTAAGCTATTGAAGATGAGTTCCCACTAAAAGGTATATATAATTATATAAAAGGTTTATAAATATATCTAAAGAGAGACTTGTATCATACTTTTTATACTTACTTTCATAGATTTACCAAGTGCATGTTATACACATTACGGACCACCAGTTTGTGAGTGGAAAAGAAGTAGTTAGGAGTATATAATCAATAGATTTAAACACATAATAGAAATAATGTTTCTAACTAATTACCTTAACAACATAACTTTAAAATCCCCCAAAGCTAAGAATTAATATTTTAATAATGAACGATTATCTATAGTATATATAATTACATATTTTATGTATTTAATATATATTAAGCTAAATAAATGAAGGAAGTTTATTCATACAAATATATAAATTATATAATATAGTAAGATCAAAGTTTTTGAATGGGGGAAGGTGTGATCTCTTAGATATTAGTGTAGGAGAAAAAGCAGATGTGGGAAGCAATAGTTGGAGCAAATGATAGGTTAAACACTAAAACTTGTATATATATGGCTATAGACAAGACATTAAAAATTTCTAGTACTATTAAATTTATATTGCTCTTAATTATGAATGCAAGCAATCGTAAAATTCGCGTTATCAGCACTCACGGCTTCATGGCGTATGTTAAGTCTCACATTATTATATTCAAGCAAATAAATAATTGGTAAGAAAGTTGAATGAAATGACTGATCTGACAGAGATGACCAATCTACTCAACACATAGTGTAAGAGTCGTTCATCACTCAATCAATTAGAGCTACTCTATACTATGATAAGTCATTATTAATATTTCATATATACTACTATCTATATGATATAAATAGTAAGTATAATATTAATCTCATATATAATCTACTATACTATATATATTATAATCATTATATATAATAACTAATATATACTATATATATGGTTCTATAAGTTATACTGGGGTACTAAACATAGAATACCATACAAATATATTATAGGACTATCATATAGTATATATACACATTATTTCACCTACTATCTAAAATTTCACCTATAATACAACGTTCGCCCGTATATACGAATATAGTCGTAATATATTATATACCCCTTTATAGTTCCGTAGGGCTAAAGATACTGATGTATAACTAACATTATCGTAATATTAGCTACATCTAATATATCAATCTAAAATTAATAATATCACCCTATCTCTTATATAGGCTTATAGCTATTAGCTACTATATTTATTATTCACTTAGATACCCCTTTATGTAGTTATTATATACCATGGTATGTATAGTCTAGTCTAACCAATTCTACACACTAACTACACTCTGGTCTACATACATAACTTATACTAACTAAATCTCATCCCACTTCCCATACTTTTACATAATCATAATTCAACAAGCTTCATCAGAAATAATCACCCATTTAGAGAAAATGTATACAATTTAAAATTGATTGGACAGAAATTCTTTGATATATAGAAATAACACATATATTTCTTTAAACCTTATATTATACCTCTACATAAATTTTGGCTCTAAAATAGTGTAATAATTAAATTCAAAAATTTCACTGTTAAACGCAAGTAAATCATTATCCTACCTTGGATACTTACAGAAGAAATGATTATAACCCAATCCCTCAATATTCTGAACATCAAAAACTAATCAAAGACAACGTAACATTCTAACTGAAAACTAGATAAACATACAAACTCAGCACAAATCATACATCTATAACACCAATACGAAACCTAAATAAAATGCAAACTCTGAGAATAAATTCAACTTTTATTTACATAACAAAAACGTCATAAGCATCAGGTAGAAATTAAGACAATATAGTTAGTAAAGAAATTATAAAATACTGGACACAATCAGCAAACAATTACTACGACGCATACTCATGAATATCAAGAGTATCCCAATGCGAGAAAACCACCTACACTAGACCCCAAACACATCACACACATTATACGACAACACATCTTTCTCTACACATGAGGTGCTTCCTAAACCCACAACTCTACTAAAATAGAAATATAACTCAACCAGCCCTTAAGCAAAATATAAAATACAACAAGATCAAACATCAGAAATAACACAACTGATTTAAAAACCTTTCTTTCTCTATTCCTATCTCCTTTATTGGATGCTCCACTCCATATTCTCAATCCCCGCAGTAATATACCTCTCATCCTTCCTCATCCTCCCCCTACTCTACTCCCCTCATCCACTCCACATTCGACTCTTTATTCCCGATATTATCACAATAATAGTCCCGTACAAAAATACTCACCAGCAACCAGCCCTGACAATATATTAAATAACAGCACGCAAAACTATAGGGAAACTGAGCACACACATCTATCCAACAGTACATATATGCACCATCCGAGTCTTTGAATTATATCCCCATACTGAACAAGGAGCAATTATCATTACCAATAGTATGAGACACTGGATATAGACCCCTCAATATGCCTCTCCTAACCTACACTCTCACTAGCTATCGCGCAGTATGTAGAGACTAATAGAAAATTCATTTTGGCAAAATAACACTACCATGCTCCCACACGCCCAAAACTGACTCTCTTCAAACACACAGGCGTTACCAAGAATACAACTCAACACAAGAGCCTCCATCATATCATTCATCTAATTGCCTAATAATAAATCACATATATATACATCGCATACTTAAAGACAATACCCTATATATATAGTACATGCCAACTAAAAGCTTTTGATAGCTCCAAACACGAACCATAAGCAACAAATATAACATCAAACACATCTACTAATACAGTTATAAATTACGAAAAGGATACTTAACTCTCTACCAGGAGAACAGCTCAATTACATAGCAAACAAAAAAATATCTGTCTACAGTAATACTATGCAAAAATGGTGATACCTCAAGAGAGCAAGCTAACCCTGCCCTTTTCAACATATTTCACAGTTCTTATAAACAATCTTCCACAACCGACTAAACAATAACAAACGAGCCGCACTCGATGTCCAATTTTTAAGAATCTACAATCGGATCTATAGATTACTTTACTGATTCATTTTCGGAATGGAAAGCTAACTTTAGGCCCGTAAAGTGCTACCCACAACCTACTTGTTATGCAAGATTATGTTATTTTTAACTAGCTTAGAAACACTAGTATTTATTTGCAACAACCTCTTTTAAAATAAATCAAAATTAACATTTCTGAGTCCAGAAATTCACTGGTATGGTCGTGAAATGTTTCTGGACAATAATCAAATACTGGCTAGTCTCGTGCTACCCTAAGATTATTCGAGGTGATGACACTAGCTTTGGACATGGATGTGCTTTCTATACTTATCAGATTGCTATTTTGGTTAGTGTTAGGGCTTGAATTTGTGATTCCAGGGTATTATTATTCAGATTATTTAAATAGACACATTATTTATTATTCAGGAATATTAATATCTATCTTATTAAGAGCAATCTGACTTTAAGCCAATCAGGTAAGAAGCGATATATATATCTTTATTTCACATACAAAAATAATATAGAAAGAAAACTTACAAGGTTCATAATATCAAGATAAAGAATCTTACGATCTGCTGTCGCCTCAGAAGCTCATGAGGAAATAAGACTTGAATGCCAAAGTGTTAACTACTCTTCTACTATTTGATAGAATTGACTATACCTTTTCTTTTTTATCATCGAGAAGTATCATTGTAGCAACACATTACAAATAACCTTGTATATATTGACTTTGGCAGTAACTATGTCAATGTAGAATTGACCAGAAATTTTAAATATAAAATTAAGAATTTTAGAACTTAAATAACTCAAAGGGGTCTATTTATTATTCTTAAATGTTATAAAATCTTTTATTATTATTTAAATATTATTATCAAAAAATCTTAATATTTTTAAATATCTTGAATCACCTTTTTTTATATAAAAAACTGTATTTAACCCATGTCAGAGACTTATTGTCATCTTTTGCTTCATATTAAATAGTAGTATTTATTATTTCTTCATTAGTAAGAGCTTTTGAGGGATGGAACTTCGACCCTTCTTCAAGAGCAAGGGTTCTTATCGTTGGAGAGAGCGTAAAACCTATGACAAGCAAAAATTATCTTGTAAGAGTTTCATAAGCAGAAGGAAGTTTTTGTTTGTTGATCTGAGACAAGAAAATTTGATATTAATCTTTAGTAGTCCTACAGCTAAAATGCCCGCGGTGGCCGTTCGGAAATGGATCATATTTCAACACCAATAAAAATTTGCCAAAGCAAGGTATCCGTTTTCTATTGAAGTTTTGTTCTAATAACAACTGCTCTGTTTTCTCTTTCAGAATCTGCATATTCGTGCAAATCCTACTTTTGAGATGTTCAAAAAGAACATTTGCATTATTTGTGATTATTATTAATGCCTGCCTATTACCTAAGGAATGACATTAGCAAGGACTACTAGCAAAGCCGCATTTCCCAACATTTTTCCTCCTTTCCTGTACACCCTTGATTAGGCTTAGTTATGTATTACACCCTCCCTTCTCCCCATCTCACCACTACGCCTAGCCTTTTTATTTTTAGACTGTTAACTTCTATTCCTCTCTTTTGACTTACCCTTTTCTTTTTCCTCTCTTCATTGAGAGCAAAAACATTACGTTGTTCTTAGCATAGTATATCGTTTGTAGCGGTTTAGCTAAATAAATCAGCACAAGATCGTCAATTCAAGACATTTGATGTGGTTCTCCATATATTTCTGAATTTCTGTCCAATTTATTTCAACATTCTTCTACATATATAACGTCAGTAGGATTCCAAAAACGAACTAATATATATATGTAATTGAGCGACGAGAGACACTGCGGTAACTACCCACACTGTAGATTTGTATGATCAATATTCCTTCATTTATATCTGTTTTCTACGTGTTATTCCGGGTTCCATTACCACATTGTTTGAGTTTTTCCACAGTCCTTGAACCAGAATCTCAACATAGTTTACCCCTATCAGGGGTACCCGATGACCAGCGCACTAGGCGATTGGCGTCATCAGAGCATTATGGGACTCATAATATACACACCAAGATAAGATTTATCTTACTAACTTATCTAATTTACTGCACTATGCTCAGGAATGATAACAGTAGACTCACGTTTCTCACATTGTAACTGGAGCGAGAGAGTGTAAATTCTTTCTTTTTTTATCTCAACAGTTGATTCCATTAGCTTAGTTTAAATGATGGTAGAAAAGCGTTCAGATATCAATCATATGAAAATGGTTGGAGTTATTATGTACAAAACAGATCAAAAGAAATAAAAGGTCGTTTATTTGAATTGCATGTAACATGGTCTTCTGAATTTAATTTGATGCTCTGTATCGCACACAAAAGGTGCCTACTTTATGCGTCCCTTCCGACAGGATTATTCAAGATTGTATCTAGTAGTCACCTCATTAATCATAGCTCTAAATTACATAAACAATAATGTTTGCCACATAGCCTGCTTGTACAGGTAGATGATCAAAAGATATAGGAAATCTAGACATTTCACACAACTATTTTATACTATTCATGTGATAGAATAAATTTATTATTAGGCTTGATGACGGATAAATAGCGCTGAAAAAAAAAAAAATGTATGCAACGATGGTATTATTTCTTAACTTAGTCCAAAGATACTCTATATAATAATCCATTCGTTCTTATTTTTCTTTCAGTACAAATTGCAAATGGCTGAAGGGCCAGTCTGCCAACTCAGTATCAGATTGTACCTTCGGGAATCGACAGCTGATCAGCCTCATATATTGACGCTCACTAGTTACATTAAACTTCCCATATATGGAAGGTTTCCTCTGTATGGCGAGGAATGCCTTCGTATGCGCCTTTCGAGAATCAGATTAGCACCACTCAATATGTATCTATCATGAGAATTGAATCCGATCGGGTTCTCTCAAGGGACTGCAAATCTGTGCAGTGGAGATTTCAGAAAGATTCAGAGCACACTATGTTGAATTGCGGAAACTACAGTCTATAGGGATGAATATTAAGGTACTTAAAAATTATCATAAGAAATCTTATTACTTTCCTTTTTTTAAATCAATGGACCACAAAATGCGCATAGAAGCAAACTATCTTATCTGCTTTATGTTAATAATTTTGTATCTCACAAAGCCAAGTTCGTGCTGAGATATTGCCAACAGCATATTTATATGGAACTAATAGGGTAAAGTCTTATGGCAGGTGTGTGTGGTAGGACTTTCTGCAAATGATCAAAAGTATCGAATTGACGATAGATGACAGCGCGTGTCGTAAGATATCAATTAACACACGAAAACCAATCAAGTGATTGGATTACGAGCATACTTAAAAATTACGCAGATGAAGCAGGGATGGCTGTTATGTCTCCCTCAGGTTAGTGTTCAAATTTGGTATAGTGGACTGACAGTTATGACTAAGAATTAGAGTGGGTAGTAGTAAGGGATAGGTGTTATGAAAAATTCACATTTTCATTCCTCGTTTGTGATCAAATTTCTTCATCACAACACGCCCCTATAATATATAAGTCTTGGGGTAAAGTCATATTCTTAATGCATGTAATAGAAATAACATTAATTTTAATTAATTAGACTAACGTGTCTAATGGCTAACACATCAATTTTCCAGCTCATAAAACAATTTTTTACGACTGGAAAAGAATGCTAGTAACAATTTGAAATTTCCTAGCATACAAAGACCAGAGGCCGTTAAGAGCTACACAGATAGGTGAGTTGAAAAACCTGTCCTGTTCTTCAGACCTAATTTATTACATATCAATGCATCATCATCCTTATTGGCATTCGTCACATATCACACACCTTCCTTCCCCCCAATTGACTTAGGGGGTAGCAAGTGCGACCTTTTCACCGTACAGACAGATAACTGTAGTACGAAGGTAATCCATCGAGCCACATCAATTGCGGATAAAGAAAAGCCCAGCCTCTATCCAGCCGGCCTCTTTAATACATCCTTAGTTAGTGATTGAAATCTCGGCCGTCAGTCAGACAAAATCCCTACCCTAGACTCCTCTCATGAGTGGATCGTGGCGACGGTGATGCCTAATATGCCTTTGGCATATCGTGCTCACTCTATGGGGTTCGATCCATTTGGCCTGGTGGGTCAAACATACCCTCCTTCACTTAACAACCCAGCCTATTCAACTTTCTTATTATGGCCAGCCGTCCTCTTCTCGCTCTTCTACAAACTCGGACATTTCATTCTCACTCCAGAGCATTCCTTTAACATGACCCACTCCACTTTTGTCTTCGCTCCCAGCTGGTTGATTCCCAACCACACACACTACTATAGTCACATTCCGCTTAACCAAAACAACATTAACATCCTTTCCACAAATACCAAAACATCTTCTACGTAGTCGTTACTCATATTTGCGCACTTCTGTATCACCTAACACAACTCTATATCTACCTGTTGCATTCCTCATTTTCATCATCTTCTCACACTAAACACATCCCTAAGATTGATCCATCTGAACACATTTACTTTAGATCTATACCATTTTTAATCCAGACATAGTCTCACTACTGTACAATTACACAGGTTAACAACATAACCATCATGTAAGACCCTAGCGTACTCAAAACTTTACATATACACATCATATACACACACACACAAAACTAGATCATGATTATAGATATTAATATCTCTGCATTTCACAAATTTCTACACATA
>JABUQX010041976.1:0-5000 GCA_015478945.1 Trachelipus rathkii
TAAATCTAATATTATTAAAAGGTATTTTATTATCAATATTATTTCATTTACAAATACATTAACAACTTGCATTTAAATATTTTTTTAATAGTTACTGTTTTAATGAAAATATTATTTTATGTAAAAATTTTACTAGGAATAAAATTTTAATATTTATTACAGAAAACAAGATACACTTAAAACTTCAAATTTTGTTTTAGTTTTTCAGTTTCAGAATTTTGATAATTAAACTATTTATGATAAACGTTCCTGTGCAAAAAATCTTAGTACAAAAAAAAATAATTTTGGTACGATTTTAATAATCTCTCTCTCTAATTTTGGTACGATTTTAATCGTTAATTAATCTATATCAACGAGAGAGTCTCTCTCTCTCTCTCTCTCTCTCTCTCTCTCTCTCTCTCTCTCTCTCTCTCTCTCTCCTCTCTCTCTCTCTCTCTCTCTCTCTCTCTCTCTCTCTCTCTTCTCTCTCCCTCTCTCTCTCTCTCTCTCTCTCTCTCTCTCTCTCTCTCTCTCTCTCTCTCTCTCTCTCTCTCTCTCTCTCTCTCTCTCTCTCTCTCTCTCTCTCTCTCTCTCTCTCTCTCTCTCTCTCTCTCTCTCTCTCTCTCTCTCTCTCTCTCTCTCTCTCTCTCTCTCTCTCTCTCTCTCTCTCTCTCTCTCTCTCTCTCTCTCTCTCTCTCTCTCTCTCTCTCTCTCTCTCTCTCTCTCTCTCTCTCTCTCTCTCTCTCTCTCTCTCTCTCTCTCTCTCTCTCTCTCTCTCTCTCCTCTCTCTCTCTCTCTCTCTCTCTCTCTCTCTCTCTCTCTCTCTCTCTCTCTCTCTCTCTCTCTCTCTCTCTCTCTCTCTCTCTCTCTCTCTCTCTCTCTCTCTCTCTCTCTCTCTCTCTCTCTCTCTCATCCTCTCTCTCTCTCTCTCTCTCTCTCTCTCTCTCTCTCTCTCTCTCTCTCTCTCTCTCTCTCTCTCTCTCTCTCTCTCTCTCTCTCTCTCTCTCTCTCTCTCATTGGACACTGTTCTTCTAAACTCTCTAGTCGAGTACCTCTTCCTTTGAGGAGAGCTCGTGTGACTTGTCTCTCTCTCTCTCTCTCTCTCTCTCTCTCTCTCTCTCTTATTGACAAGTATTAAAAAGTTATAAATCAATTTTTAACAAAGAACATAAACATTTTACTTTCTTTAATGAGTAACTAAACTAAATATTTTAATGTATTTAACATTAAAGCCAGAATGAGGTAAGTATGCATAAATATTAGCAAAATATTATTTTGTACTTTAAATAAGATGTTTTGTAATTGATTAAAACTAATTATATATAAGTGAAAGCTTCATTAGGGAATAATACAAATTTATAAACTGAACAATAAATTGGAACTAGTTTTTCATAAGACGTTATGAGGCTCTGTTAACTGCCCATTTTAAAATGTAGTTTCTGTTTTAAAAGATCAAATAAATAATTAAAATTAAAATAAAATTTTAAATAATAAAAAAGCATTATAAAATTGAAAATATTTTAAAAATAAATAATATTATTTTAAAATTATTGGTAGCTAATTTAAAATTGTATTTTTAAAAATAACACACTAGTGGTAAGCTTCTGGAATTATGCCAGAAGCTTGCCCTAAACAATTTTCTTAAGAAACAACTTTTCTGAACTTTAGAAATTTTTTGAATTTAGAAAATTTTTTCAGAAAATATAGAATAATACCTATAGAATAATACCTAATAGAATAATACCTATAGAATAATACCTAAAAAAGCAATTTACATTTTGCAACTTTTTAAAAAATATTTGCTATTATTTTAATATTATGGGTAACAATTTTAAAATTGCATTTTTAAAAATAACATACAATGCCCAAACTTTAACTAATTTTTAGTGCTTTAATTGCAAAAATGCCTTACCAAACGTTTAATTAAAAGTTTATACTTAATTTAAATGAAAATAACAATAACAACCTTTTCAAGTAGATAAATAATTAATAAAAGCATTGGAAACAACATCCCAATATTTTTGAATAAATAAACGGAATGAAAAATTCGATAACAAATAAAGATTCAATTGATTTTATAAAACTTCATATAAAGTAAGAGGAAAATATATATATATATATATATATATATATATATATATATATATATATATATATATATATATATATATATATTTTCATATATATATATATATATATATATATATATATATATATATATATATATATATATATATATATATATATATATATATATATATATATATATATATATATATATATATATATATATATATATATATATATATATAAGCTTTAAAGGCTTCATAAATACTGACAGTAAAATGGGACATAAAAGTTGAAAATTTTCGGAATTTTATATGTAAATAAGACCTCTCTCTCTCTCTCTCTCTCTCTCTCTCTCTCTCTCTCTCTCTCTCTCTCTCTCTCTCTCTCTCTCTCTCTCTCTCTCTTACACACACACACACACACACACAGATACCATTTTTTTTATTGAATTTCCCATTCATACTTGAAAGCAATTTAGAAACACAAAATTGTTGCTAAAATATTTCTGATATTGTGTTTTATTAAAATTTGAATGTGAAATTTTTTTAATTGCATTATCAAAGGAGTAAATAATATAATTTTCAGAATATCTAAATATTTTAATATTATTTAGAAGTACATAAAATAAATGTTTTGACGTATTTTATAATTAATGTAGTATTTATTAAATTTTATTAAAAAAATATTTTGAACCTTTAATAAGGGGTTTTATAATTAATTAAAACTAATTATATGTAAGAAAAAGATACAATAAGGAATAATAAAAATTTCAGATTGAATTAAACATTAAAATAGAAATAGTTTGCCATAGCTTTAGCGGAAGAACATTAAGAAGGAATAGTCAATAATATGAACCAAGGCAACTGAGAAGAATATCATTAAATGAAAAAAATAAATAAATTAGATCGCTTAACAAAATAAGTAAATAAATATTGGATGTTATGAGGCTTTAAAAAATTAAAACTAATTTTTCATAGCTTTAGCGGAAGAATATAAAGTTGTAATAATCAATAATATGAACCAAGTCAACCGATAAGAATTTCATTTATTGAAAAAAAAATAAATAAATAATATTAAAAAATGCTTTAGAATCAATTAACATTAATAAATTAGATCACTAAAGAAAATAAATGACTAAATGGATATTGGATGTTATGAGGTTCTTTCAAAAATATATATATATATATATATATATATATATATATATATATATATATATATATATATATATATATATATATATATATATATATATATATATATATATATATATATATATATATATATATATATATATATATATATATAAAAATATATATATATATATAAATATAATATATATATATACTATACCTATATATATATATATATATATATATATATATATATATATATATATATATATATATAATATATATATATATATATATACTATAATATATATATATATATATGTATATATATATATATATATATATATATAATAATAATAATAATAATATATATATATATATATCTAACTATATATATATATATATGTATATATAAGTGATGGACCGGATGTCAAAAATTTGAAGCTGTTTGCGGATGCCGGATGCGGATGCGGATGCCTGCGGATTCGGATGTTAAAAGAGTGTGAGGATGTGAATGCGGATGAGGATGTTTGTCTTTGAAGTTTTGAATTAAATTATATATAAAGCTCTGTATATATATATATATATATATATATATATATATATATATATATATATATATATATATATATATTTATATATATATAAGATTACCACCACCACCCATGGGCTGGGCCCTTTTCAAGGAGGGCAGGAAATAAAATACATGAAAACCCACCCAAGCCTAACGCAAATCTCTTAGGTGAGCTCAGACGTGGGTTTTAAAGAGAGGAAGATTAAATACAGCTGGAAAAACAGAAGATGGCAAGGAGTTCCACAGAACAGAAGTGGCTGGAAGAAGATCACAGCAGGTGAGCTGGGATTTTCAATGCTCATGCAAAATTCATGCGAGAGCATGGCACTCCTTGTATTACGAGGGGGAGGTGGAATGCGAGCGCCCAACTCCCCTGAGCATCTACCGTTGTAGCACCTATAGAAAAGAGAAAGTGCGCCAACGTCACGTCGCATAGATAGAGGGTCAAGAGAGTTTGAAAGTAGAGAGAGAGAGGGGGGGACAAAGTTTATTAGTCTTAGCTTTGGAATAAACTCTATCAATAGAAGGAGTGGAGCCAGGCCCCAGATGTGAACAATTACTCCAAACAAAGGGCAGAATAAAGGCCCCTTATATAACTGGAGTAGCTGTGCAAAAGAAAAATTTGAAACCTGAACAGAACTCCAAGCTTCTTTGAGGCCACCTTAGCAACCGTTGTGATATGAGGTTTCCAAGACAATTTTTGTTTATGTTCAGACCAAGAATGTTTATGTTCAACAGGTGAGACGCTAGAACCGAAGAAAATAGGAAAGTTAGGAGGTGTTTTTTGAGGAGATGTAAAGAAGTTAAGTTTTTCAAAGGTTGAATTTCACAAAGGTTGCGCGGCTTAAGTAAGCAAAGAGAAAGGAAACCCAAAGGAAGGGAGATTAGAGTAGTGACGCATGCCATACTCGATCAAAAGTCTTTGATATGTCGAGCGCCACCACACAAGACTCCCCATAGTCCCTAAGGGCAGAAGACCATAAATCAGTTAAGATAGAATAGTATGTCGCAGTTGACCTCGAGCAGCGTTAAAAAAGCCATACTGGTGATCTAGAAAAGAAGAATGAGATTCCAGATGATCCAGGAAATGAGAGTTAAGAGGAGTAAAAATTTTAGATAGAATACAAGTGAAGAGGCTATATTACGAGTTAGAAGATCAAAGCTGCTGCTTTTTCGGGATTGGCTAGATATATGCAGAGCTTCAGCACTGAAAATGTACTAGTATTAAGGCATAGAGAGTAAAG
>JABUQX010041976.1:20000-22500 GCA_015478945.1 Trachelipus rathkii
ATAAAAATCTAGAATCTTCTTCAATTTCTTATTCTTTATTTAACCTGCAAAATATGCTTGATTATAATTTAGCTACCCCAAAATTTTATGGAAGTACGACTAATTTAAAAATAAATAATAAACTATATAGTATTTAAATTTGCTAATAATATTTCAGTTATATTTTTATATTATTAAAATCTTAATTATTTAATCGTCTTTAATGAATATTTACAAGAAATACTTGAAATTACAATTGAGTTCTCCCTAAGTTTTATAAAAGTACGATTAATTTACAATTAATATCATTTAAATTTGTTAATAATGTTAGTTATATTTTTATATTATTAAAACCTTAATTACTTAATCTTCTTTAATAAATATATGCAAGAAATGCCTGAATTTATAATTTAGTTACCCCTAAATTTTTAAATTTAAAAATAAATCATAAAACACTTATTATTTATATTTTTTAATTTATTATTTATATTTTTTAATATTTATATTTTTTAATTATTTAATCTTCTACAATTTTTTAATTTATTATTTATATTTTTTAATATTTATATTTTTTAATTATTTAATCTTCATTTTCGTTCATTCATTCTAATTCGTTAAATTGTAATTAATTTAGTTACCCCATAATTTTTATGGAAGTACGAATAAATTATAAAACAATAAAGAATCATATAGAACATAAATTTCCTAATAATATTTTAGTTATATTTCTACATTATTAAAGATTTAATTTAAACTTCTTTAATGAATATTTGGAAGAAATGCCTGAAACTACAATTTAGTTACCCCTAAATCTTATAGAAGTACGATTAATTTACAATTGTTGTTAAAATATATATCAGTTAAATTTGTTAATAATATTTAAGTAATATTTCTAAATTATTAAAACCTTATTTTTTTAATTTTCTTTTATAAATATGAACATGAAATACCTAAAGTTATAAATTAGTTACCCCTAAAGTTTTATAGAAGTATAACTAATTTAAAAATAAATCATAAAACCCTTATTATTTATATTTTTTAATAATATTTAAGTTATATGTTTCTATTATTAAGAACTTAATTATATAATCTTCTACAATAAATATCAGCAGGAAATGCGTGTAATTGTAATTTAGTTACCCCATAATTTTTAAGAAGTACGACTAATTTATAAATAAATAAAGAATCATATAGTACATAAATTTCCTAATAATATTTTAGTTATATTTTTACATTATTAAAGACTTATTTATTTAATCTTCTTTAATGAATATTTAGAAGAAATGCCTGAAATTACAATTTAGTTACCCCTAAGTATTATAGAAGTTTGATTAATTTACAATTGTTATGTTAAATTATATATCATTTAAATTTTTTAAATAATATTTAAGTTATATTTCTATATTATTAAAACCTTAATTGTTTAATCTTCTTTTATAAATATGTACAAGAAATACCTAAAGTAATAAATTAGTTACCCCTAAATTTTTATAGAAGTACAACTAATTTAAAAATAAATCATAAAACACTTAGTATTTATATTTTTTAATAATATTTAAGTTATATTTTTATATTTTTAAGATCTTAATTATTTAATCTTCTACAATAAATATCTGCGAGAAATGCGTGGAATTATAATTTAGTTACCCCATTATTTTTATGAAAGTACGACTAATTTATAAATAAATAAAAAATTTTAAATGAATGAGTCACAGAAGATTTTACTCTTCGTCAGCGGGATTCGAACGTTGGACTCCGCGTTGCTGAGTTAACAACAACCGGATGCTCTAAACACTAGGCCATCCACGTCCCCAAAAAAGAACGCTTCAAACGTAGTTTTTAAAGCACCCGGTTTTCTCATCCCATAATTGCTGAGTACTCAAAGGCCTGGCCTTGTACAAGAAAATACCTAAAGTTATAAGTGGATTCCCCCTAAATTTTTATAGAAGTACAAATAATTTAAATATAAATAAAATTTATGTTTTAATAATATTTGTTATATTTTTATATAATTAAAAACTAAATTATTTAATCTTCCACAATAAATATGTTCGAGAAATGCGTCAATCTATAATTGTTACCCCATAATTTTTATGGAAGTACGACTGATTTAGAAATAAATCATATAGTATTTAAATTTGCTAATAATATTTGCTAATAATGTTTCAGTTTGTTAAAGACTTATTTGTAATTACAAGTAAAATAAAATTTTAAAATAATAAAAATTGATATAAAATAAATAATAATCACAAATTATATTCCTTTGAAATTATCGGAAATATTCAAAATTATATATATATATACATAAAGTTCCTAATAATATTTTAGTTATATTTTTACATTATTAAAGACTTAATTATTTAATCTTCTTTAAATTATATTTGAAAAAAATGCCTGAAATTACAATTTAGTTACCCCTAAATATTATAGAAGTACGATTAATTTACAATTGTTATGTTAAAATATATATCTTCTTTAAAAACTACGTTTGAAGCGTTCTTTTTTGGGAACGTGGATGGCC
>JABUQX010041976.1:30000-56162 GCA_015478945.1 Trachelipus rathkii
CCTTGATTATGATAGAATGTCAACAGAACCTCATAGAATTAATCAGCATGAACTCAATGATCTAGTTCGCGATCTATCATTGTCAAAGAAACAGGCAGAACTATTGGCATCTAGATTAAAGGGTTGGAATCTCCTTGAGAAGGGAACTACAATTTCCTCTTATCGGCGACGCGAAGAAGAATTCCGACGCTTTTTCTCGGTAGACGGCAATTTAGTGTATTTTACTGATGTTGATTCATTAATGAGAGAATTACAAGACTGTCATGATCCTAAGGAATGGAGATTGTTAATAGATTCTTCTAAACTCAGTTTAAAAGCAGTGCTTCTTCATAATGGAAATGTGAAACCTTTGACTAATATTGCTATGGAGCCCATATGAAAGAGACATACGACAACATGAAAATTTTGTTATCGAAAATACGATACAAACAGCATTCTTGGAATATATGCGGCGATTTAAAAGTTATAGCACTTTTGTTAGGTCTCCAACAAGGATATGCTAAATTTTGTTGTTTCCTATGCGAGTGGGATAGCAGAGATCACAAAAATCATTTTGTCAAGAAGTAATGGCCTAAAAGAAATCTAATACCTGGAAATAAAAATGTAATTTTTCAACCACTTGTGAAACCTGAACTCGTATATCTTCCTCCTTTGCACATGAAACTCGGGTTAATGAAAATTTTTGTAAAAGCGATGGATAAAAGTGGTCCAGGGTTCCTATACGTAAATAAGAAATTCCCTAGGATCAGTGAGGCTAAAATTAAAGAGGGTATATTTGTAGGCCCACAAATAAAGGAGCTAATGAAGGACCATCACTTTGATGAAAGCTTGAATAATATTGAAAAACCTGCATGGAGATCCTTTAAAAAGGTCATAACTTGGTTTCTAGGCAATATTAAGGCCGACAACTATGAAGAACTAGTTTCCGAACTCCTTCGAAATTATAAAGCAATGGGATGTAACATGTCCCTAAAAATACATTTCCTTCATTCACACTTGGACTTTTTTTCCTAACTGCAATCTAGGCGCCATAAGCGATGAGCATGGTGAACGATTCCACCAAGATATTTCAACTATCGAAAAACGTTATCAGGGAAATTTTAATCCAAATATGCTTGCAGACTATTGTTGGGGACTTAAAAGGGATGTTCCTCAAGCAAACTACAGTAGAAAATCTTCAAAATCTACATTTTAAATTGCAGAAGTATATAGGTGAGGAAATTAACTAAAGCTTATCATTTTATAACAATATTAAATTTTTAATTTCGTATTACAAAAAGACTCTGCCCGTTACAACAAAATGGTATGCAAATTCGGAATCAGCGCACAAAACTCTATAAGAAACACCCATTTTTACTCATTTAACAGACAAAAAGTCAAATTTTGTCGTCCAGTGATAATTAAGGTAATAGGTGAGATTAGCTGATTCTGACGAAACACCGATTATTTTTTAATCGATTTTTTATATCTTGTGTCCCCATGTAAGAGGACTAAAAAAGCGATGCCAAACTCTCTCTTATATAAATTTAATCCATCAACCGAATTTATTTTACGTTTAAATTCTGTTGATGACCCAATAAATTTAGGTTACGATAAGTTTTGTTAAGTGTACACATAAAATCTGTGTCTACTTAGCAAAATTTATCATAACCTTACTTATTTTCTAACGTAAAATGAAATAATATATGAAAACACTGGATAACGTTCCTTATGAATATATCGTAAATGTAGCAATTTTTTATTAACAACATGTAATAAGGTTGCTTCATACCCATTTCAAAACATCCATTGATTTTAAAAAAATCAATTTTTTTTATAATCCGTTAAAATCAGCTACTACCATAATTAGAATAGTTAAATTAAAGTTTCAAGGAAAACATTGATTTTTCATATGGGATCATTTAAAAATTAGAAACTAAATATCTGCTCTGTTCCTATCTCTCTCCATTGTTTATTTACTTTGCAGACTTCAGATCAACGTCTTAAGATTTATATTTCTGATATTTTCAACATTAAAACTGATGAAGTTGGAAAATTTGACGTAATTTGGGGCCAGAGCAGATTATACAACAGTTAAAATTGCTGAAAGAGAAAGAAGTAAGTTTAAGATTATTTTTATTCATTCTTCTTCTTCTATAATAATATTAGAAGGCAAAAATATTTTGATTTATCATTTTTCGAAAGGAAATAATAACAGAGGTTGTATTAGTCCATTTCTTTCAACTGGTAACTTTCATTAAATTGTGTTTGAGAATTCTAAAATCATGAAGATTGGGCTGCGGTTACTTTAGAAAATGGAATTGAAAACATTTTAAAGAGTTTTGTTAATTTTATTAACGCACCATGTACTAATTCTTAAACAGAAATACTACATAAAAAAAAAGTTTTCACTAATTATTTAATAAAGAACATTGAATGAAAACTATGGTCTAAGGGTGAAACTCCTTAGTTCAACTTTTGTGTCTACGTTTTGTTTATTACTTAAATCATCGGATTAAATCGGATTAAAATAAATTTTATTAAAATTACACTAATACAAATTAATAAAAAACACCAGTAATAATCAACTTGAAAAATTATTTAACCTTAATGGTAACTAGGAAATTAAGAATATTCATATAAAATGTATAAAGGAAAAATCAAACCAGCTATCTGGCCTTGAAAATAATAATAGGATAATGTATAAAAAAAAAAAAAAAAAAAAAAAAAAAAAAAAAAAAAAAAAAAAAAACTTGAAAAATATTATTAATAACAATTTTACATTCAAAATTGTGCAAGTTGAAAACAATAATTAAATTTAAACTCGTTCCGTAAATTGCTGCGTGCCCCAGTCTGTAAAAAGCTGCTTTATGTTCGTATATAAAACAATTGGTATGCAGAAAAAATTGTGATGCAAGTTTAACACATATGCAGATTTTAATAATATTAAAGGAGTTATAGAGTATTTTAATTGAACAGGTAATTTTTTTTATAAACACTACAAAAACGTTAACGTTAACCCCAGAGTTATAATCAAATTGTTTCAGTTTAGCATAGTTTGACAAATTATTCGGATGTTTTTTATCATTATCACTTTTATCAGTATTTTTGAATAGGAGGTTTACAACATTTAACATCTTTGACCTACAAAAGTAATAAATGTTATTGTTAGTAAAATTTTGTTCGTTATTTCCAATTCACAGATATTCAAAACTTATGAAACAGTTGTGCAAAGAAAAGTTTGTTTACTTTTTATGTACTCTAGAATTTGAAGTTGCCGCGGATAGAATAGATACACCTCCAAGACCACTTTCACACAAAGAAATTAGAAAATTATACGGTAAGTTATTAAATAATAATCTATCTAAGGAGAAAAGAAGAGCAATTTATTCCTAAATAAATCTGCCAATCTGATTTGACAATCTGACAATCTGACAATTTGACAATCTGATTTTGACATACCTGCCGTTCATTATATTTTATCGGTAAATGTTTTGGCACAAATATGTCAATGTATGAATAAATAGATCCTATAATATACTATATAACTACTATATAATATCCTATAATTCATACTATATCCCAGAAATTGAAAAATAGGTATTAGGCCTAAAAGTTAATTAGGTTAAGTTTCGGATATAGGTTAAGGTTCAGAACTTACGGTTAGGTTAGGTTAGGAGGTTCGGCTTAAGTGTTATTGGTTAGTTATTTTACAGCCAAAAAATTTAATGATATATATCAAAATTAATTAAATATATGATTTTGACATAATTATTGATTGATTTTAATCGCTCCTGGAGGTCAACAAATTTTCATAACTCTGGCTGTGAGACCGGATAGGAGATATTATATTATTTTTTTTTATTTTATTTAATTTTGCCTCATACTAACGTCTATTTATGTAGTATAGACTAATCTGTATTAATAAATTTTTTTTTGATTCGAGATCATATATACTGTATCGATGTTAGGGGTTAAGTAGTAACTTATTATACTATATATATAATAATATATATATATATAATTATATATATATATTCATATATATTATATATTGATATTATTAATTATAATATATATATATATATATTTTTATATATATATATTAATATATATATTTATAATATATATATATTATAATATTAATATTATTATATATATTAATCTATATTTATATTTTTATATATAATATATATATACTATATTATTATTGAATATATATTTTTTTTACGTAAAAAAATTACTGAAAAATAAATAAAAATAAATAAAAATAATTAAAATTCAAAAAAATCAATAATTGATTATTTTTTTCCTAAAATAATCAAAAATTTCAAACGTGATATTATAATATATTTTAATAATCTATTTATATATATATTAATTAATATATATATATATATTATTAATATATTTTCATTAAATTAAAAATACTATATATTTAATAATATATATATAATATATAATAATCATATATATATAAAATTATATAATTATTTATTATATATGAATTATATATATTAATAAGTATATATATATTATGGCAATATGATTATATATAATATATTTTATAATATATAAAAATATTATAATAGTATGGTCAGTCTAAAGAGCCAATCCTATATCTCAAAAAACTACACAGCTACCTGGGAAATGAATACATTGCTGGGATGCTGGTCATAATTTTAGTGCGGAAATGTAAAAAAAAATAAATATAATATATTATAATATCATAGTTTAGATTCTATAAAATTAATAATTATATATATTTTAATTAATATGTATTATATTAAAATCATACTACTTATATTTATGTTATTATTTATAATATATAATAAGGTATATATAATATATAATATTGTTAGAGAATATAAAATAATATTATATTATAATATAAATATCCTATTATTATAATATCTTATTTGTTATATAGTACATAATATATATATATATTATAATAGGGTTTTTTTTATTATAATATTATAATACATCTATATATAATAATATATATATGATATGAATATAATAGTATATAGTATATAGTATATATTATTATATATATGTATATATTACTATAATATCTCATGAGCTTATAGTATTGTAATTGTTTTATATTATTAATCTGATATAAGCATCAGATAAGCGCGCTACAGGAAATAATAATTTTATGGATCCTGGTAAAATGTTAGTAGGAAATGTAAAAAAAAAAAAATAAAGACAATAATAAGATATACAAAATTGTTAATAATCTAGTATAATGATTGCTAAGGCACCTTTATTTTAGAGACGTCTATTTTTGGTTTTGGATAATATAATAGACGTTCCATTTTTAGATGGAGAATTGTTTTATTACTAAGATCCCCCTAGGTATAATGTTCGTCCCGATTGCAGTTGAGTGGGGTCGCTCTCTCGGCCTTCCGGGGATACGGGGAGGATATTCTCCACATCGGAGGGTCTCGAACCCCGCTTCTTTGTATTTGCGGTGTGGGGGGTTCCTTCGCTCTTATAGCCTAGTACAGTGGTATTGGGAAAACGTCTTCTAGGTTAACAAGCGTAGCTAGACTCTCCTACAATTGCCGTGAATACCTTTAAAATATAATATATATATAAATATCAATAATTTTAATAATTAATAATAAGTATTATATATAATATTAATATAAATAATATATAATATATTATTTATATATCAATTATTATATATTATCAAAGTTTTACTAAAAGTTTTCTCCACACTATAAAATTAGGTACATTTTTTGTGATTTATTTTTTGATTTTTTTACTTCGCATTTTCCTAACTATAATTCTTACTATAGGATGCCCTATAAAAATTGTTTTTTTTTCCTTGTTATGCTATATGTAGTTTTTCGAGAATTGATTTTTGTTAACCGAGTTGTCTCGGTAAAATTTGCCAGAATATTCCAAGAAATGTGATAGCCGTATTTCCCTGTTTGTTGCTTTAATTGTAAGTTATTTGCAGATATGGATTGTGTGATAATTGCAAAAATATATAAATTTATAAATAAATGTAAATATGAAATCTATATTTAATTTATTTTAATACTTTGACTTTAATACTAATATACTCTATATGTATATATAAATTTATACCTATTCTATATCAATATTCCTTATACTTATTCATATATTCGACTATTCTCTTTTTAGGGTATGCACTACTATTTACATAAATGATATTTAATAAATGAAAATGAATGTTTTAATTACCTTTATATATATGGTATATATATTATTAATCAGATATATTATTATATATTAATAGAATAATATCTAATAAAATAAAAATAATCTTTGTGTAATTACAGACATGATAATATAATTCTATAAGACCGATTATATATAAATATTATATATTACTATATATTTTATATACTATTATCAAGCACCTACTCCGTGCCTTACCTCAAGTCAATCTAATTCGTAATTCTTCCAACGCCTAGAAACTGAGTCAATTGTACTGACTTCAGTGATCGGCGGTTGTATTATGTGTGTGTCGTGATATTGTTTATATAAATTTATTTTATATTCATTTTCTTTTTCTTTTAATAGGTTCGTGCATTTTAACTGTGTTGAAATACTTTATACTTTTTTGTGTTTCCACTATGATTTATGATATTTAATGTTGACGCCTTGTGTCAATATGTTATTGTTTCTCCTTACAAAATAAACATATTTACAAGGTACCAAACACTTGGGTATCAGTTTGACAATACACACTTCTTGATAATGACTTGGATGTAAACGCTACAGGTTTTTCCTTTCCCTTATCATTTAATTGGTAAGTAGTAATATCGATTTAAGAGTTTATGGTAAGTATAACTAATATGCATAATTATATTATCTTTGCACATAGCTACGGACTAATAATATGATGGAGACAGTCTTGATCGTAATATAATAAAAAGTTGTTTTTACAAGGGATGAATACTAATTATACACTTCAAGTATATAATATTTTGGTCATGCATTCATCAATATATTATGTATAATGCGAATAAATATTGTATTGGCATATGTTTATGAGTCGAATATCAGGTGTTCTATAGCCACTTTCTTTCTATTTTTAGATGAATTATAATTTAAATTATTTGTTATACTGTATTTGTTATTATATTTTAATATTGGTTTTAATATCTAAAGTACTTAATTAGAGAATTAATATTTTAAATAATTAAGATATTTTTTAGAATTGACTATGTGGAATACTTTAATTGAATAAATATGCTATTATCGGAATTATTAAAAATAGTTTGTTATGAAAAGAGGAGGAATAAGGAATTAAAAATTCTATCTAAATTTAATTATTGATTTGTTTAGATTGTCGTGGAAGTTCTAAAAATGAATATACTCCTTATTCACATATATATAAAACAAATACTAAAAGCCTTGTATACAGCGAAATATAAGCCTAAATTTGCGACCTATTCTTAAAGCTTTATTTTCTCTGTTGTCAGAATGACTCTACTCATTTATTGCTTTCATTATTCTAGATAACGCTTGCTAAAGGTCTCTACATCAAGAAGCTTTGTATAGAAACAATTTTTATTTGAGTACACATCAATCGTTAATCCTAAATAGTTTTATTTGAATCTTGTTCTTCACGAACGGTCTTGTATATTATGCGACGCTTCTCTATATTAAATTCCTTATAAATAATATTCAAAAAAGTAAAAACTTGGAAAGATTGGACAACGAATGCTAAATCTTCAAAAATTGCATCAAAAATTTCATTCCAAAATAAAAACTCTCTCAAATAGAAGTCGTATACACCTACCAAAATTTGCATTTCTACTTTATCTCTCAATCTAAAACAGGTTAGTGGTATGTATGACAAATGTATGATAGAAGATAGGCTAGATGATATTAATTCTAATGGTTTTCTACTGACTACATGAATGAGAGAGAGTTCTGTACGGAAGATTACACACTTCCGTCGAAGGTAATAACTACACTCAGAACTACGCTCTCTCCATTTAATACACATGAAGAAACCTTTGCATTTGAAATCATAAGAGCAGCTCGTGGGGTCCTTCGGGAAGATCGCTTATACTACCCGTATTCCAAGAGAGCGGGCAGAGAGTCTTCATACGTCAGATACCTCTGTCTAGAATACTATATAGTAGCATGTACCTCCAAAGAGATACGGATATGACTCCTCATGACTCATTTATTTCATTATTGTCATTTGTTAACCCTCAATAATTAATAGGGGATGAATAATATTAATAATAATAATAATAATAATAATATATAATAATAATCATAATAATTATAATATAATCATATAATATAAAATATAACTATATGATAAAAATATATTAAATACATTGTTATTATTATATACTTGAATAAAGAAAATTTGACAGAGTTCAAATGTAAAATATACTCGAGAAATCAAAACGCTGCGAATGTTATTTTCTTTTGCTATAGGAAGGAAAGCAGATTTGAGATTCCAAGGTGGAATTAATGACACTTGTAGGCTTGTTCATTTTCAGCTCTTAAGGAGTGAATATTTATACTGTAATTAATGTACTATATAATATATTATTTATATATATATATATTATATTATATAATATATATATATATATATAATATTATAATAATATAAAACTATCCGCTGTTAATAATTGGTTGGTAATATAGTTATATATATCACATTGGATCTAGTCTTCTACGGTAGGTCAGTATTAGGATTTATATTACTACGTAATCTAATAATTAGGATGGATATTATATATTATAATATCGTATAAATAGTATATATATCTCATATACTAGGGGTATTAGTTGAATTATATGCTATATATATTATATTATTTATATATTTATATATATATTATATTATAAAATAACTGAATATTCTTTAATTTCAAAGTGAAATAAAAATTTGTTTTGAAAATAAAAAGTTCATCTTGAAAGATTGTTGAAAAAAAATTATTGTTAGGTTTAATAATTTTGTTATAGTCATAAGGATATTATATATCTATACGTGTATTATACTTTTACTATATAACATTAATATTATACTATATTATATATATATATATATAATATATATATTGTACCTATGAGTAATACATTATATTATATATATAATATAGTATAATTATTAATAACAATTCATATTATTTCTTTTTCATTCTTTTTCCAGAAGAAGAATCTGAAGAAGACGAAAGAAATCTTTTTTGGTTCTGTATAATGGCCTATTATACGTACTCTTGTCAAACTACCGTTATGAATCATGAAAAGTATTGCTTCCTGATTAACAAATGGTAACTATTATTGCTATAATAGCATTACCATCCAAGCTTTCAGATGAGAATAAGTCAAAAAGATTTTCAGCCCTATTCTCTGCTTACTCATCAATCGGCGGCCGCCAAAAAACATTCTTTTTTTCATATTATATTGTATATATTTATATATATTATATTTATACTATATAATATAGATAATGATAAATTATTTTATACAGGTCAAAAGATGATATTTTTACTCTATAATACTATAGTATGGCATGTATATATTCACCTATACTATAGATCGGTTCCTAACTAATGTAACTCAATGTACCGGGCACGTATATAATATCTCCATCCTATATTCTACTTACACTTATCTCTCCATAATTAATCTAATAGTAGGTCAGCTCCGGAAACTTTTTTCTTGTATAACAGCACTTTTTCATAGATACGAATATGTTTGAGCAATCCAGACGTAAATATGTATAGTAGTAGGGCATAGGATGATGATAAGCGGAGATTGGTAGAAAGGAGAGAAATATTTATTCGTAAGAATAATTGATCGATTGCATAGTGATTCTACTAGGGAATAGGGATTAGTTATATATATATTATGGTATACTCATAGTAAGTACCATACATGTACAATAAATCACCTATAAATATATGCATAATCTCTTATATACTGATAGTTATCAATATAATAATTATTAATTTTTTTTCTCATTATATTATATCGGTGAAAGCCGAGGAATTGGAGGAAAGAAGGAAATAATATAATTTTATATATATATTAATAATATTATAATATTAAATGACGAATTAAATTATACTTAATATATAGTATATATATTATTATACCTATAATATTATATATTCTTATACTATACTAGTTTAACATTTACTAAAATTATCTATATACAGATAGTCATAATATATATCTATATATATTAATATATATACTATAAGTATAACTTTTTCACCCTAAAACCATCAGATTAGAACCTGCCTCCATTATTGAAGAGGCTTTACTTTCTATACCCCACTACCATGTATAACTCACTAGCTGTAAACCGATCTATTACTTACCTTCCCTGTGAGTGCTACCCAATACATCAACCAAGTCTCGCAGTTAAGTCAGTAACAGGTGTTTGCAAGCATCACCTGGGGCGCATATTGGTGGTATTACCATTTCGCCAAAGTAGTAACTACCCCTCGACTCCATCACAACATCCAACTAATCCTTTATTCTTGCATGGACTAATACTAGGTGAACAGCATGTGCAATCCGGGGCATCCCCATCTTCAGCTAGCATAACAGGGGATCTTCTTCCTATACCTTACCTTAATATAATGATATTCCCATTGGGCGACGTACCTGTTTATCCCTTATACCGGAGGCATAGCGACCGCCTCATACTTAGGTTCTTGGTGGAGCAACTCCCAGAATGATGAATTTATATATAAACATAGCAATCCCTCTGCTCCTTTCATTCTCAATCCTCTCCCAAGTGGTCCATACTCCACGCGGCGCACGGTGCCTAGTAACCGACCCCACCCCTATTCTCTACCGGACCTCATCCAATGAAAACGTGATTCCGACTCCCGGTAATGAACAACCGTTTCCTATACACTGAGGTATCCTGTCTGACCTTGAAAGGGTATGATTCAAAGGGGTTTTTAAGGGGTGTAGTGAGAAGGTGGTTCTATGTATGGAGGTTATTTAAAGCAGAGGAAATAGATACTGATGAGAAAAAGTTAGCTTACCTATTCCCCCAGGGGGGTATGTCGACGCTAAAGGTTCCTGTAGAGAACTTATGAATGAGCATGAAGTGCTAATTTTCAATAACAGAATGGAATGAGTTGCAAGAAAGCGGGAATGAAAATGCAGATCCGCCTACGGCCGAGTCAACATTTAGTACATGTAACGTCATTGATGAAATAAATTGAAGAGTGGAATCGTAATAGTCCTTTCATATTGTATGCCACTGAAGTATCCAAGGAGTACAAGAAGTTTGAGAGACATCTTTTATGCCTAACATGGAGAGAAGCTTTTTCAGACAAATTAAAAAGGTACATTAATATTTCTCTAAGTGGTAAAAAAATATTCCAAACATTCCCAGCCCGAAAGTATTGAATATTATTGATGCAAGTCTTGTCCTTACCTTCAAATGTGTAACAATATAATGTAGACCAAAACATGACATGCTACTTTCGAACTTTTAGGGGATCATCAACCTTCTCGAAATAGTCAGAACGTACGCTCATTTCAGGCAGATCTCCTACGGAAAACTCTCAAGTTAATGATGCCAGTTCAATGTGAGAAGAACTGGTAGACAGCCTAAGTGTTGGAAGGATGGAACGTCTTCGGGATAAAATAGAGTGTTTGTTATACGACAATACTCGTCGACTTAGCATTGGGGTAATGCAAGGACGCAAAGATGGTGTAGAGGTCTCTCCTGGGATTATAAAAATCCCAAGAGTTAAAGAGAGTCAAAAATTTATCTCCTGATGGAGGTAGACAGAGAAATCAGACACAGAAGACACAGGAGAGGGTTAAGAGTAAAAATATAGAAGGAAGAATAATATGGAAGGATTGAGAGGGAGCAGAAGGGAGGAACCTCAGTAGTGCATATGCTCTCAGGCTTCTGTCAGCTTCCTTCTTCCTTCTATGAACAAGATTTCACCCCGCCCTACTAACCTCGCTCTTAATCTTATTTAGATTCCTAATGCTTTCGTAAATTAATTTCTCTTTTCCTTCCACTTACTATAACTCCCGCATGCCTCAAAGGAATATGACCGCTCCTTCTAATAACCGTCCTTATTATATTCTTATAATATATAATAATTATAATAGAGAGACAAAGTATGAATAAATGATGAAGGGGTATTCCTCTCTCTTTTGGAGACTAATAATCTCATAACTCCATATAAATTCTTAGAAGAACTTGATGTATATGTAGGATCTCTGTTAGGCATATTAGTATTGGACTCTCGGGATATTATGATAGATAAGGGATGAGGAGTCCTCTTTGAGGGCCCCTTTTCAGCATAGTTAGTATTCTTTCCCGACTCCGATATCTGACGAATATAATTCTTCAGGAGTCTGTCAGAAAGACTTCGTCTCTTCTACTACCTATTTTCCTACAGAAATCTCTGCTCTATTGGTAGACGATGATCTTTCTGTCCCTAACTCTTTTAATATTCTTTCCACTTCTTCCCTTAGAAAGAAAGAGATGGCATATAGTTTGCCTATACAATTAACCACTAATAATGCTTACGTATGTAATACAGCTGCCATGATTGACTCCGGAGCATGTCGTAGTATAATCCGGCATTCTTTTTACAAGAAACTATGCGGCTTCTCCAAAAAGGGAAGATAGGCCGGTTGTACTCCCTGTGGACTTAGATTTAAGATCTATATCGGCCAAAAATTGAAAGTTTATGATGCCTTACTGAACTATATATAATCTAACAAATGGGACATATTATTTGCCGCTTTTATATAGTTGATAGACATCTCCTCGTTTCTCAATGTATTGATTGGAATCAGATGTATTAAAAGAGTTGCTATTTTATAAGATGCTTAAGGCATGTATATAGTGCATGTATTGTAAGATATGGAAGGAGAAAGTGCGTGTATATACGTAGTCATAATGCTTACTCTTATTCAAAACGTTCGGATAAACAAAACCTTTTCAATTAAAGGCAGCCTTCCCCAACATACACATCCTACATATAGTTCACATGGACATTTACTAACATGCATAGTCAAAATGATTTTAGATTTAAGGAAATCATAAATTAAGGATAATGGCAGATTTTGACGGACCCTCTCCGGGAGCCTTTTAATATTACCCTGACAAGGAATTAATCGGACCTACGTGGGATTTTTTCAGAGATTCTATTTAGATGGGTTAATTTATAAAGAACTTGGTACTTCTTACGAGGAGACAAGACACCTTTCACAGAAGGACCTTTCAAGGTTCACGCTGTTTGGAAACTCAGGAGCACTTTCGAAGAGGCTTGTATTACACCAAGGGGGATTTTTCTAGAATTCTTCTGCTGACGTTTTCTTCTAGTGCCAACTTTACAAGATTCAGTGCGAGACTTAGAACAAGTGGTTTAATGCATTATCGTTTCGTTATTATAGTTAAGCGGATAATAATTCGAGGCGGCGCGTAGAGAGTATTCCGCGAATTATTCCCTGTCCTATCTCCGATGAGATGGTTATATAGGTCCGAATAAAAGGGTTTAATCTTCAGAAAAGTTATTTTGAACAAAGAAAAGTTGTTGGAAACTGTAAAGAAACAGAAGCACTCAAAGGGGAATAGGTTCATCAAGATCCTAAAATCGTGTTTCAAACATTTTCTGGTTATACTGCCCATCTGGAGCTCCACTCCAGTATACAAAAGGGCTAGTTCAGATAAACTGCTTACTTAGCTACAGATTTGATATTTCTTCCTTATTTCAGATTCCAGAGCTTTCTGCATACCGAAATGCTTCCAATGGTTCCATAGGCAATATGGCCAATTTAAAACAGATGCAAAGGTACAATTCTGATCAGTTGTATGAATTTTGAATATCATTATGATCGATTTAAACACTTATCCTTCTTAACTTCATATAGAGAGAGGAAGGTCGTTTTTTTCCAAATGTCATAAGTGAAGATTCTGATCGTCTAATTTTCCTCTCGAAACTTAATTATGGACTTACTTTCTAATGTACCTTTTCAGATATCAAAATAGAGTTAATTTATCGGGACAGATTTGATAATTGAATGTCAGCATAGAATAAGATAGGTTTAATCCTCCGGATCAAGTCAAATTAGAAGCTTTAAAAGGGTTCAAAATTCCTCAGAATGTCCAGGAGTACGAGCTTTTGCTCGGGATTCTATACACTTCAGAATTCATACCAGGTTTTCTATAATTAAGCAGCTTAATATGTTATTAAAGAAAATGTTTACCTTTTTCTGGCAGTTAGAGCAACAGATGCATATGACAATCTGAAGAACTTTTACTTATGGATCCTGCCCTTTCCTTTCCCGATTATACTAAACTTTTTATATTAAGTACTGACGCGTCTTCTTACGTGTCGGTGCTGTTCTTCCAATTAGGGATGACAATGTAAAGACAACTATTTGCTTTTTCCGTCAAAAATGATGAATAAAGAGAGTTAAACTATAGTGTTAACGAGCTAGAAGCTTAGCTATAGTAACTGGTCTTAGTTAAATTTAGAACTATCTATTTTGGTTATCCCTTAAAAATTTATACTGACCATGCTGCCTTAGTTCATCTATTTCGTTAATACAATTGTCTGGCAGATGGCAAGATGGAATTGAAAATTCAGTCCTTTAAGCCATACTGATTTTAAAGAAGTAAATTAATATAATTCCCGATTATTTAAGTAGAAACACTGTTCCAAATACTGGTCATGCTACTCATTCTGGTGAAGAAGAGAAATTCTTCCCCTTTCTCTTCGAATATCATTATTTCCGATGAGACCCTTTCTCCTTATCGTATACGGTTACTTCGTCAAATCCTATTCCCTAGTATCGGCTGATAGAGAATATATCATTTTCAAAAGTGTTCTTCTTCCTGAAACAAAGAAGAAATCATAGACATCAGAATATAAATGCGGTATTGTAATTCTCCTGTTCTGAAATAGTTGTTTCCTCATATCATTTCAATGGTATTTCCTTTTTCTCATTACGAAAGAAAATAGTATTTATAGAAATTCCGGACTCATGTAATATACTATAATTTTTTGAATCATAATACATTATCTGCTGGTCATCCAGGTGCTGAACGCACTGAACGTGAATCAGAGAATTATACACTTTCCTAGGCTTTCAGCTTATATATCATTTTTCTGTAAAGGCTTTTCTTGTATTGAAGTAAAAGGTTCGAAGGCTCATCCATAGCTAATCAATTTACTTATCTCTTTCCTTTCTTACATTTTCTAGGGTTCATTTGGACATTAAAGGTCCTCTTCCTAAATGTAAATTTTCCGGTGGCAAGGTTATTTTAGTTTTTTTTAAGACCGCTTTTTAAACCCGTACTGGAATTTGGCCCTTTCAAAATCCGTGAGGCAGGTTTGTTAGCTGAAGCCTTTGAATAAAGTATTGTAAAAATCATTCTGTTAGAAATTTTAGTCAGTGACACGCAGGTGAATTTACTTTCCCAGTTCTTTAATGAAGTTTGTAAAACTTGGAAAATAAAGAACCGCACTATTTCCGTTCGACATCCCTCCTCAAATAGCTCGTGGAGCGAGAAAACCGTCGTGTAGAAGATTATCTCCGTCAATATGTTTCTTCTAAACAAGACGACTGGAGTAGGTATATTTCTTTTGCTCAAATTGCTTTAAATACTACTTACAACTCTTATATTGGAAATACACCTCACTTTTTGTTAAATTTCTATGTACGTAGATTACCTTATGACCTTCCTAATTATGTTTCTCCGTTTGTTAATAAGCCCAATCCTCTTAAAGATCATCTCTATGATTTTCACGCGGAAATGGCTGAACGAGCAGCATCTATTCGGGGCTTGCAGTCTCTGGAAGAAAGAAACATTTAGAATTGCTACAACAGCAATTCTGAAGGCCACCATTCGTACCTAATTCGTGATAGGTGATATGTTATTATCTTACTGTTAAACTCCCAATTTATTCGGGCCAAGCTTAATTTAAGAAATGGGTCAAGGGTGGCGGCCGCTATTCTGGTTGTAGTTGTTTTTAATTATGGATCAGTAGAGGGATATGATATTCTCAGATTGTTTCGTTACTGAATAATGAGTATTTGGTTGTACATTGTACAATCTCTCTAAAAATTCTCATGGTGAAGAAACCAGAGTGACTATGTTGTATCAGGCTAGTCGTTATTACTCATTTACTTGCCATGGGGAGGAATTTTTAAATTGTAGATGTAGATCAGAACACTAATTCCTTTTATTAAGTGACACCTATCAACACTGGTATTAGGCGTGCATGCTGACTTTCTGTTATGTCCTCGCTCCACTCAAATAGAACACCGTTGTTATCTCACAACTCGACCGAGGTGGGGAACCAATTTTTAGGATGAATAGATGGGATGATGAGGCGAGATTACACAATCCTCGTGAGTAAGATTTGCTTACTTACTGAGCTATGATGGTATATTAGGTAGATTATGGCTCAACGGACCTATCACTATGGCATAAAGCAACAATAGAAGGTGTGCAAGGCCTTCTTCAGAGGGGGGCCTATAGGTTTTAGCAAATGAGGCTATGTGCAATGTCTGGACGTGTTGCAAAGTAGAGTGCCTGAGATGTCTCCTACTGAGTCCGTAGTTGCTGCGATTCATCCTGCATTCCTAGGTTGTGAGCGTAGTAGGATTATACTCGAAGATTTTCTTCGGAGTGGTTCTTATACTTCTCTCTATCCGGTCGGTTTATTACTCGCGGAGATTCTTTAGAGGATTGGGCTTATTAACAAAAAGCAATTCTCTGCGTCAAGGCATTTAAATGGACGTAGATAGACTCTACAGAAGACTCAAGCTGACCACCTATTTCCAAACTCTCATTTAAGAAAAAGCCATGTGACTATAAAGTTCAAAAGAGATTGACATAATAGTTTGATGGATTGTAAGAGATTAAGGGAACCATTGAGAGTGGAGGAGATAATAATACAAGTACGATACTCTTATGCTCCTGGTTCTACTATCGTCTGTTCATAGTTGCCTTTCCGTTCTAGATGAAGTTTCTATGTATATGATTAGTATAACTAGTTAGCGAGAGATGGATTGTTGGAACAGGGTGTATAAGTTGGACGTTACTTATTTCTATTAGGTTTATATCCAATGATGAATCTGGAAAGATAATGTTGTATACTATCGCTTCTTCTCGGGTAAAGACAGATAATGTTAGGAAAGATGATAGATACGTAAATAGGAATTCCTTTCTTATTGCTACAGCACAATGCTCATCTTTGCATGAGTACTGAGTGGGGCATATGTTGTCACTAGCCGAGGTTCAGTAGGGTAGTCTATTGCAAGACAGAACAGTTACTCCTCCATCCAGTGGCATCACGAGCATACCATTATTCTATGATTTTATGATCCTTCTACTTTTATTTATTGGACTCGCGAGATAGCTACGAGATACGTGTCAGACTTGTTTATACTGGTAGTATTGGAAACAATTGCTCTAATGATCGATAGAGGTGTACCCACTCGGGAAGAGTTGTATCCATAAAATTGCACATCGTAAGCACACCTACAATAGGTATGATGTGTAGTTACTAGCTAACGCTCCATTCTTACATAGATTCATCTCCTCAGATTAAATACTGGCATTATTCAGACACATAGTGTCTATATGTACAAGTGATGAAAGCCTAGTGAATAGTGTCTAATGTATTAATTTCGTGAGAAGTATGAAGCTTGACGGTCAGTTCTGCGTAGTAAAGTGTCACAGTTAGTGTTGACTGCTAGTCACTTAGGGTACTTCGATATCTATCATATACTTACAGAAGATATTAGTTTACGCTATTAAAGGAATGAGTGAGATACATAGTCAGGTAATGGTCAATTCTGTTACCTACAGTTCCAGAATACCTCATTATATGTAATTTGGATAGACATGATATATAAAGAAAATCGAAAGTAGATAATTTTACAAAGATAGTGTATGAAGAGATTCTACTATTGATTCATGAAGAATTTTGAGAATTACATTTAGATAATAAATAATAATGCTTGAACTCAGAATAATGCTTATAATTACTTAATTGTTGCATGAGAAAACAGAGGACTACTTAATATATGTACAAGTGATGATCCTATATAGATGAAGTTTTCAGGTAGATCTAAGTCATTAGTTGTATATAATGCTGAAGTAAATAGTATGTTGGCTTTTTTTGTGACATGCATTCATATATAGAATTGAATTTTATGTTCCGAACGCATGTAGATCTCAGGTTGAATGTTATTTAGCGTAGACCTTTATATTGGTTTGAGTTGAGAGTAAGGGATAGACTATGTGTCAGCTGCTTAATTCTACATGCTTCTGGAAGTAATTGTGGTATGTCGGTTGCTATGATTGTGAGTGTATTTGAATGTGTAATCAAGTGACATGTTGTTATGTGCTCATATATTAATGGCTATTATCAACTAATTTACACGTTGATGTACTGGAGTTTCTGTTTAGCATTGTGCAATCTCTTTAACTTATGATTGTATAGATGATGATGGGTCCGGTCCTATTGAGGTTACTTGTCTTATCAGAGCTAGCCTGTAAGTTATTTCAATATTCCATCTTTGCATAGTCTGCCGAGTCGCGCTCGACTACTCAGGTTCATGGTGTTATGTTTAAGGATACCTACGGTTGTTGAGTTATGGCGCGGAGGGAGAGCTCTAAGGCAGGATATATGGGTACTGAGTAGTAATTGTCCGAATAGGTTTGTTATATCGTTTTAGTACTGATAAGTGTGATATAGGATCACCAAAATAGATATTAGGTAATCTGTAAATAATAGATAGTGTATGTTGATACTTATAGTATCCGGTGATAGAACATTAGAAGTAAAGAGACTCATCTAGCCTTGGAGAAAATGAGAACTATACAAAATATGTTTGAGTCGTATAAATTAGGACATTGCACATGTAACTTTTATGAGATTTTTACATTCTTGACTTTATTTTTGGACGTAATTAATCAGCATATTTTTACTCTCTATGTCATTGTGTCTATATTAGCATGGATTTGTGATTATTTTTGCTTTATGTACACCAGTGTCATACTCTGTGGAGTAAGACTTCTGTTATATCTTATATAATTCGATTATAAACATGATAAAATAATGCTGTTTATATTAATATTGTAATTAATCATAGAGAGAAAGGTAATAGGATGCAGGATCTCATAAGTAAATGTTTCTTTCTAGAGTGTCATATGCTAGTTCTGTTGCTGTCTAACTGCCCAAAGGAACATTTTTTTTTAAATAACAGAGTTGAAGGGGTCGTGCTAGTTATAAGAAAAACGGGTATAGAGTTTTGAAGTGTTATAGAATCCCGAGCGAAAGATCGCGTATCTTGCAGTCGCACCACGAATTTTATGAACCTTTTAAAGCTTCTGAATTTGACTGTGATCCGGAGATGAAACTGATTTCTTGTCTAATAAAAAAAAAAAACAATCTGACATTCAATTCTATTCAAAATTGTCCGATAATTTACTCTTTTGTATCTTGAAAGGTATTAGACATGTAATGTCTATTAGAGTTTCGAGGGAATTAGACTTGAACCCTCAAATTTCACTTATGACATGTTTGGAAAAACGGACCTTCTTCTCTCTATTATTGAAGTTGAAGAAGGATAAGTGTTATAAGATCGATCATAATGATTATTTTCATAATTACTGATCAGAATATGTACCTTTGGCATCTTCTTTTAAATTGGCAATTCTGCCCCTATGGGAAACATTGGAAGGCATTTGCGGATGCAGAAGCTCTGGAACCTGAAGAAGGAAATAAAAATGTAGCAGTTAGCAGGTTTCTAGCTTAGCCTTTTTATCTGTGAGGAGCTACAGATGGGGCCAGTAAACAGAAAGATTGTGTGAAACACGATGTAGAATCTTGAAAGAACCTTTTCCTGTTGAGTGGTTTGTTCTTAGTTGTCAACACCTTTCTTTGTTTAAAATAACTTCTTCTTGTGAAGTTACACCCCGTTTTATCTGGATTATATAATCTCTCATCGGAGAGAGACTATAATAATTTTGCGGAATCCTCTTCGTAGCGCGCGCTCCGAATTATTATACGCGGTACTATTAAATAAGAATCGAGAATTGCTTAACTCACGGTATCTTCGGGCAGTGTTTTGACAAGATGCACTAGAGACTATCAGCAGAAGAAATGCTTAGAAAAAGTCCCCTTGGGTGTAATATCAGAGCCTCGTTGGAAGAGGTTCGCTCCTCGAGTTTCAACAGGCGTGAAGCCTTGAAAAGGTCCTTCTGTGGAAAGGTGTGTTGTCTTCTCGTAGAGAAGACAGAGTTTCTTTATATTAACCCTATTAAATAGGAAGATGCTCTTGAAAGACATCCACTACCTAGGTCCGAAATTCCTTGATCATGGAATTAAAGGCTCCTGGGGAGGAGGGGGTTACTTTCAAAGATCTGGCCATTAATCTTAACTTTATGATTTTCCTTCATCTAAATCATTTTGACTATGCATGTTTGGTAAATGGTCATGTGAACTATATGTAGGATGGATGGTTGGGGAAGGCTGCTTCCAATGTAATGAAAGGGTTTTGTTTATCGAAGTTTGATAAGATCGTTAGAACTGTTGACTAACGGTAATATCACGCATTTCCTTCCTAATATTAATACATGCCTCTGATCCTTTAGCATTTCATTAAAATATGGCATACTCTTGTTAATACATCTGTTCAATAATCATTTGAGAGAAACGAGGAAGAGTCATCAACTATATAAAAGCGTGCAAGATAATATTTCCCATTAAGATTATATATAGTTCAGTAAAGCCATAAACTTTCAATTTTTGGCCGATATAGATCTTAAATCTAAGTCCACAGGGAGTACAATTGGTTTATCTTCCTTTTTGGAGCCATGCATAGTTTTTGTAAAAGAATGCCGGATGTATACTATGACATGCTCCGGAGTCAATCCTGGCGACTGTCTACATACGTAGCTTATTAGTGGTTAATTGATAATAGGCAAACTATATGCATCTCTTTCTTTCTTCTAAGGGAAGAAGATCGGAAAGATTTAAAGAGTTAGGGAAGAAAGATCATCGTCTACCCATAGAGCAGAGATTTCTGTAGGAAAAGGTCGTAGAGAGGAGTTCTTTCTGACAGATCCTGAAAAGTTTATTTTCCCCCACCCCTGCCCTTCGTCAGAATTATAGGAGTTCGAGAAGAATATTATACTGCTGAAAGGGGGGCTCAGAGGAGGCCCTCATCCTTGTTTCATTATTGAGGATAATATGAAGGATGAATAGTCCTTTTGAAGATTTATATGAGTTTGACGAGTTATTCTCAAAAGGAGAGTGTATATACTCTTCATTCATATTATTCATACTTTGTCTTCTATTATAATTATATAATTATGTTAAAGAATTATATACGGAGGTTATAGGCGGATTGGTCAATTTTTTTGAGGCTGCGTGAGTTATAGTAAGTGGAAGGGATAAGAGAAATTAGATTGAGGAGCATTAGGAGATCTGAAGATTGAGAGCGCTAAGTAGGAGTGAAGTTGGTTATAAGAAAAGAAGAAGCTGAGGAGACCCGAGAAAGCATTATGCACTACTGGAGTTGCTCCTTCTGTCCCTCTCTCCATCCATTCTATTATTATTCTTCCTTCCATTCTTTTTTTACTCTTAACCCTTCCTGTGTCTGCTGTGCGATTTTCTGTCATATCCTATGGAATAATTATTTGACTCTCTTTACCGCTTGGGGATTCTTAATATCCCAGGAAGCGCATTAACCATCTTGCGTCCCTTTGCATGATACCCATGCAGGTCGTAGGCAGTATTGGTTCTATAGAACTGTTCGATTTATGCCCCGAACGTTCGCATTCCCAAACTTAGGCTGTCACCGTCTTCATCACATTGGACTAGGCATTATTAATGAGAGTTTTTCCGTAGGAGACTTCTGCTGAAATGAGCGTCGTTTGACTAATGTCGAAAAGGGTTGGATGCATCCTCCTTGAGGTTTGGAATAGCATATGTAAGTTGCTATATATTGTTTCATTTGAGAGGTGAAGGACAATTTGCAGTCAAAAACTATTCAATAACTTTACGGCTCGAAATGTTTTGGAATATTTTTGTACACTTAGAAATTTAATGTCTTTTTAATTGTCTGAAGTTCTCTCATGTTGGGCATATATGTCTCTCAAACTCTGTTATGCCTTGGATACTTCAGTGGCATACAATATGAGCGGACATTACGGTTCAGATTTATTCAGTCAATGATCGTTACATGTACTAAAGTTGACGTCTGGCCGTAGGAGGATCAAGGATTTTAAAAGGTTTCTGCTAACTCATTCCATGCTTTAGCGAATCTGAGCTCTTCTCTGTTCATTCATAGTTCCTCTACAGGAACCTTTAGCCGTCGATACTGGAAGATAGCTATGTTTCTCATCCAGTTCTTTCATCTGCTTTAAAATAATCCTCCATACATGAAAGCCACTTTCATACCCCTGTAAAAACCCCTTTTGAATCATACCTTCAAGTGTCGGGACGGATACTGTGTTATAGAAACGGTGTATATTACCGGGAGTCGGAATCACGTTTTCATGATGAGGTCCGTGAATAGGGTGGTTACTAGGTGCAGTAGGACCGGTTAGGCTGTAGTATCAGCTATTTTGATGTTGATAAATAATGATAAGTGCCAGGTATACCTAAGTAAGCGTTATATAATCGATAAATGAATAAGAGTAATGGATAGGAAAGAGTCTAATGTTGCCCTGAAAGAGTGGAGCCCTGCACATGCTGTTCAGGTCCATAGTATTAGTCATGCAAGAATAGGATTAGGTATGTATGTGGAGTCGAGGTAGTTATATTGCGAAGGAATGCAATAGGCCAGGTGGAGGCTTGAGGAGACCATATTATCTACGCTTGCTGAGACGTATTGGTATTGGTATCACTCACAGGAGTAATAGTATCGGTAGCAGCAGTAGTAGTAAGGTAAGTGGTAGTAGAAGTTAGCAGTCGACTACTCAGTACGTACTCTAAAGGTAATTCCGTATATTTGAAATATATATTATATTATTATATATATATATATATAATATTATTATATATATATATATATATATTATTTTAATATTTTATAATATATATATTATATATATTAATAGTATATTATATATATATAATATTAAATTCTATTATCTTCTTTCCTCCAATTCCTCTCTTTTTCACCTATATATATAATATATTAGAAAAAATATATATATATATATTATATTAATATTTATATATATCTATATATATATATATATTATATTTTATATAGTATATATATATATAATATTTATTATATATTTATATGATATATTGATATATTATAATATCGTCTGCTCAAAATTATATCTTGAAAAGGTTATACAGAAAAGAGGTTTGGAGGTAATGCATATATATTATATCTATAATATATATAATATATAATATAATATATATATAATTAATATATATATATTATAGTACAGTCTATTATATATTTATTATATATATATATATAATATATATATATATATTATATATATTATATATATATATTATTATATAGATATATATGTGAAAGAAAGGAATGTTGTATTATGAGAAGAAGAGGGAAAATCGGGGGACATGATCTTATGTTAACTATATATAATTATATAGAAAAAAAATTTTTTTTTTTTTTTTTTTCCTTCTTGAATAGTAGATTAAAAGATTAATTCCGATTGCTAAAAGATTTCTTTCCTTCTCAGATTCTTTTCCGCAAAGAGAAAATTATTATTTATATATATTATTATTATCTTATATATATTATATATATAATATTATATTTATTATATATATATATATATATATATATATTATAATTATATATTATATATATATATATAATATATATATTAGAATACCATATATAGAACTTAAAATTGATTTCCTACTGTATTGTATAACTTGTAAATATATCATTATTTTATATAATATATATATTAATATATATATATATATACTTAGTATATATTTATATTATATATATAATATATATATTATATATATATTATTTAAATATCTTATATATTTTATATAGTATATTAACATATATATATATATATATATATATAATATATATAATATATTACTATATATTATATATATAATATATTATGAATATTATTAATATATATATGCATATAGTATAGAATATATGCCTTGATATGTTGATGAGACGATAGATGAGGGACAGAAAAAAATTTTTTCAAGTAACAAAGTGGTAGTTTCTTAACCTTGTGTCTCAAATCTGCTGTTCCTCAGCAGAAAATGAACATCGCAGCGTTTGCATTCTCGAGTAGAATACATTGAACTCTGTTTAGTATTTATAATAATATAATAACAATTTTATTATTATTTTTATTCATTATTATATTATTATATATTTATTCTTATATTATTTTATTATTATTTTACTTATTATATATTATATTATATTATTTTAATTATTTTATTTTTAACTAGACAATAATAAAAGTTCTGAGGATCACTTATCTCTGGGATACTCTTATTATTATTTCTAGAAGAGGGTTGATGAAGCTTCTGTCCGCAGGCTTGTAAGTAGCGGGTATTAGTAGTACGATCTTCCCGAAGAAAGGGTCGGCCTATGATTTCAATTGGTGCGGGGTCTTCATGGTAGTAGAATGATAGAGTCTGGGTAGTTTTCTTTACGAACTGGATTTTACGAATCTTCTCATTCAGTAGTCAGCTGAAGAACATTAGTAAATATGTCTATATAATATTTATATCATACACAACTTTTAGAGTATAAGTGGAATTATAGATTATTTTAGAGGAGTTTTTTATTTTGGAATGATTTTGTGTTTTTTTTAAGAATTGCATTCGTTGGTAGAAATACGCAGTTCCCTACCTTCTTTGAATATAATTTATAATGAAATTAATAGATGAGGTGGGGGGTCGGCTAAAAAAACCGGAGAAAGGACGATGCAGTAACAACTATTCAAAAAAATAATGTTTTTTTTTTTTTTCCCTGTGAGATTTAGCAAGCGTTGATCGTAGAATAAGGTAAGGAGTGATCATCTGACAAGAGAAAAGCTAATAAGGTCGCCATATTTAGGGCTATATTTCGTCTGTAGACAAGGTTTAGGGTAAATAACTAATCGTGATTAGATAGTTTTTAATTCCTTTTTTTACCTCTTTTTCACACAAAAATATTGAATCATTGCACTTATATAATTAACATTCCAAAACAAACTCTTTATTTAATGACTCGAATATTAAAAGACCGTTGACTATAACAATACAGTTACAATTTGATTGAAGGCAACACGCCCCAAACTATGAAGAGAAGGGGGACCTGATACTCGAGACTCATAAACTGGCCAATACATATTCTATTGCATTTATATATCATAATATATAGATGCATACAATAGGTAATACAAAATATTATTTCTCTATTATATTACAATATTATAATTATATGTCACATTTATATTTTAAAGTTCGGTAGAATAGTTAACAATTTATATTTACAATAATGAAATGTACCTAAAAATTAAGTCTGTAACAGAGCCGATGATATTGACACAAGGCG
The DNA here is from genome assembly GCA_015478945.1 of Trachelipus rathkii. Taxonomy (NCBI): domain Eukaryota; kingdom Metazoa; phylum Arthropoda; class Malacostraca; order Isopoda; family Trachelipodidae; genus Trachelipus; species Trachelipus rathkii. Next base: position 55,549 of record JABUQX010041976.1, read on the forward strand.
TCAACATTAAATATCATAAATCATAGTGGAAGCTACAAATGGAATAAAGTATAAAAGTTTTTTTATATTTTAGTTTAATGCCTAACCTATTTAAATGAAAAAGAAAATTGATATAAAAAATTTAATATAAAATATACGCCACACACCAAAACATCCGCGCATCACTGAAGTCGTTCATTGACTCGTTTCTAGGGCGTTAGATTGAAATACGAAATAGATTGAACTTGGAGGTAACGTCACGGGATAGTGACTTGGATATATATATATATAATATATATATATATAATAAATATAATATATATATATAATAGTATATATATTATATATATTATAAATATATTATATATATATATATATATATTATATATATTATTATATATATTGTTCATATATATATTATATATATATTTATATATATTATATATAATATATATATAATAATATATATATATATAATATATATATATATAATATATATATATTTATAGTATATATATATATTATATATGTTATATAGAGAGAGCACAATCCATCTCTGCAAAAACTAACAATATTGCTACAGGGACAAAGGAATAACATTGTTGGAATTCTGGGAAAATTTTACCGAGGAAACT
>JABUQX010041977.1:0-80684 GCA_015478945.1 Trachelipus rathkii
AACGTTGACCTGGAGGTCCCACGGCTTTTACGGCACAATTCCCGGATTGTCAACCACAAACCGACTTTTCAACTCTCCCTTATTAATCCAATCAAAATTTATTTCTTGAACTTGTGTCACATTGCTACATAATACCTGATTACCATAATGTCGGCTTCTACCTTCCTATTATTGTTCAACATTTTATCGATCATCATCATCACCAAACCTGTCTATGGCTGGTATCCTCAAGGATGGTAAGAAATATGGCACTATCGTCAATTTCTTTCCAGACGGCAAAAAATCTAATTCCACCACCTTATTAACTAGAATTGATGAGTTTTTGCAGTTACCTCACTTTGAACGGTCTCTCTTGTCTGGTAAAGACACACTATTTAATATATGTCCTCACATTATGGACTATGTTCTTCAGGGTCGAATTTTCTTAATTAATCAAAATCATTCATTCTTGGTTCCGTCTATAAATTAGCCCGTCCCTTTAATATTTCGGTGCAATGGGAATTCTTTATGCATTTATTTCGTTTTTTTTTTTCCAGTTATTTTCCTTTTTTTTCATTTTCCATGCTTCTTAAGAATGTGTTTTTTTAAATATCTTTTAAAATTACATTCATAGTCGCACTGCAAGAACATTATAAATAATTTTCAAATGCTGTGAGTTAGAACAATTGAATTTTTTAAGCTATATTTGCCGTATTACATTCATAGCTGCACTCAACATGTTAAAGTAACTTTCAAATGCTGTGACGTTAGCAGAATGGAAGTATTTTAAGACCTTTCGTTGATTACCATCATAGTGCACTCAGCAACATTTAAAATAAAGTTTTTTTTCAGGAATCCTGTGAGATTAGCAGAATGAAGTTTTAAGTAACATTTGGCGGAATCTTACATCATAGACTGCACTCAGAGACATTTACAATAGATTTCAAAATCTGTGAGTTCATCAGGATGAATTTTTAAGCCTACATCTATGCCAGAGAACATTCATAGCTGCACTCAGAACCACTTTAAATAATTTCAAATTAATGACTGAAAAAAAGAAAGAATAATTTTTAAGCCGTTTTCGCGATTACATTCATAGCTGCAATGGGCACACTTAAACTTTCGTTCCTTGTGGTCTATCTTTTAAATTGGGTTGCCCCATTTTTCTTTATAGCGGAAGGTATTAAAAATTTACAATATCTGATAACACTAAGGTAAATTTGACAATCTCTTAATGCTTGATCAAGAAAGTATTACTGACGTTAAAAGGCTTGCTTCAGAAACTTCTTCACCTGGAAACCTTGTCACTGATTGATCAGCCGACACAATGAGCTCTGTGAAAATAGAAAGTGGAAATTAGAGATGAATGCAGAAGAAATTTCAATAGAGGGCTGCGGAAGCCGGGAGCCCGGGAGCAGAGTTTCTTTTGGAGGGAGCCGGAGCACGAATTTTTTTGTGTGGGGATGGTGAGCCAGAATCGAAGATTTCTGTTTTATGGATGGAGAGACGTTGAGCAAAAAAAGACGCTGACTTCCGGCCAGCAAGGACAAAGTTAACTTAATTCATTAACTTTTTTATTATACTGGGTGTAATGATATATATATATATATATATATTAATAATGATTATAATAGTATATAAATATATTTATATATATATATTACTATATATATTAAATATTATATATATATATACTATTTAATACTATATATATATAATATTTATATATAATACATATAATATAATATTATATTATATATTATATTAATAGTATGGCGGATCCACCGGAGCTCCGGCTCCGGCTCCGTCTTGGCCGGAGTTCCGGCCTTGGTTTTAAAAGAAAAGATCATCCCGGCTCCGGCGGAGACCACTAGGTCTCCGCTTTCTCCGCCGGAGATCTATCATTTTTAAACGGTAGTTTTGAAAATAAAAGATTAAATAATTCATAGTCAAGAGTTAATTCCCAGAAATAAAATGAAATAAAATATTATTATTACAGAACTATTCATACAATTATTTGTATAAAAAATTTTATTTAAATATATTATAGTTATTTTAATATTTTATTGGAGTTAGTGATCGAAATCGACAAAAACTATAAAACTAATATTATAACTATAGATAATATATAATAATATGAAATTAGGCCTATATGAAAATACGAATTCCAAAAAGTACTAATTATTTTGATTAAAAACTTAAAAGGGTTTGATTCCAAAATGACTACCCCTAATGATGATTGGTTCCTTTTAAAAATGAAATACAGAGAAATATATTAAATGAAATTGGGTAAAAGAACTTCTTTTAAACTACATGCCATTTCCTACCAAAAGACTAAAAAATTACGATATATATCCTTAATCTCTAAATTATTAAAGAGCTTTTTAAGTTTTAACAAACAAACATTTGAAATATATATATATACTATATATCTATATTTATATATATAAATTTATAATAATTAAAAAATTTACTTAATAATTTATATAAATATAATATACTATTTATACTATAATACTATAATATACTATATATATATATAGAATATATCTATATAATATATATATATAATACTATTATATTATATATTATTTATAAATTGCAATGTACCAGCTATTATCGATACCTGTATAGGATATCCAGCAACTAGAATTTTTTTTGAGAATTAAATTAGTGATTGTTAAAACAAAGTCCCAGTTGAAAGTGAAGTTAAGAATACCTTATGACATTTGCTTATTTAGGGTAACCACTTCTTCTAATATTTTAAAAATCAAAGCTCTTAAATTTAAGAATGAAGAACAGAAGTCAACACTGAATCAGACTTAAGTGTATGGAAAAGACGATTCCCTCTTTACTTGAATTAATAAATAATATCCTGCGTTGAGATAAAAATTCTCTCTTCTAATACACAATTGAAGGGTGAACACAGCAAGAGAAATATTTCCTAGCCAGAATATTCAGAGTAAGACTGACAATACAAGAAGAATTAAAAAAGAGCTTTTCTATATCTTATCCACCATAACAGTGAAATAAGCATTTCCGTTATATCTCAGAATGGGAGCTGCAAAATAATTTAAACGCACTAGCTTATGAAATCATTATTTCTATTATATAATATATTATATTTTCTAATTCATGTATGACAATTCTCTCCACTATGCTACCACAGATATTACATAATATTTAACTTTTAAATCAATTACAACTCAACTGCAAAACTACTGTTAAAATGAATGAGTATTCTGAAATATTCTTCATTTTAAGTTTTTACTGAACGAATTTTTCTTGGACATGGCATTCGAATACTTCAGACTGAAATATTGAATGTGTTTTCCTCTCAATACCTGACCGTTCACTTCAAATTCCGTCATGGAAAATCTGTATGAGAACTGAAATCATTTGATCATATTTTGTTCAATCAAACTGAACCTTAATGAATTGTAATGCTATTCTTTAGCTTCATAAAAGTTTTTCTTCTTATTTGAGCATAAATTTTTATTTTGGATTCTGAAGTTCAATGAATATCAAAGGAGCTCGCCGAATGTATTGTGGATTTAGAACAGTTGCAAGTACATAAAGTTTCTTCTCTCTTTAAAATAACTTATTTCCTTTAACAAAAATTTTAAAAAAGTATAGGTGATCTTTACAAAATAGTTTTTTACACCGCATATACCTTCAAGCTTTTTATTATGACTAAATAATTTTATAGCTGCATTTAAACATGCAGGTATCAACAAGATAAATTACATCCATCAGCAATCGGCTCCGTAGTTAATTCTTCAATATGGTTGTATGCAAATTTAATATATTCTACATAGCTTCCGAGTGATTTGCATTTAAGATATTCAGCTTTTTTTTCGAATTATTGAAAAAAATATATGTAATTGCACGTTTTTTTTAGTATGTTAAAATCACAAAGAAAATTTTTGATTTACTTTACAAGTAGTTTAGGTATGAAAATTGAGACCAAAATTCCAGAGATTTTTATTTTTCAGTTAACTCTGTTGCAGCAATGTTGTACAACTAGTAACAAACTTAATTACAAACTTAATTAACAGATTTATGATGAAAATATATGCATAAATGTGATCATTTTCATAGTCTGTAGAGGAAGATTATAAAACATAGCCTCGTCTCATTTACTAACACCTGTCGCTCTAGACCTTTCTGTTATAATGTTTTGATGCATTATCTGTTGAGGACAATATGAAAGTATTTTCTTTTTTAAAATTCCAGTCTTAAAGTATTTCACTCACATTTAGTACACAATACTATCTTTCTGCTAGACAGTGAAGAAACAGCTATAAAAACTACTATTGCTAAAGTTCCATTCTTGCCTGTCGAAAATGCTTTATCCAATATCCAATGCCCTGACAGTACTCATATAAAGCACTTATCATTTCTATATGACATAAATGAGTAGAGTCCAAACATCAGACACGTTAATGATATATGCTGATTTTGAATCTTGCCAGCATGCATAGTGTTATGTTTGTTTTTTCCCACCTCTTATATATATTTGTTGGATAACTCTTCTACAAAGTACTCCTTGAATGAGCAAATATTTTTATTGTGGACTACGGACTTTATTAACTCATTAAAGATCCCAATCATTCGTACAAAAGAAAATACGGCAGATTAGTCCGACAGCCCCAATCATTTCCCTAATTTTGAAATGAATTCTGTGCTTTTTCTATCAGAATTAATGTGCTCAAATCTTTGTGTTTGTTCTATTTCAACAGTGCAGCTGAAGAATCCTTATTTTTTAATAGAGAGTAGAAGTTGATGATCATGAATCGGACATGGATCCACATTCTGTCTCGTGGGGCTTTGTTGATAAATGTTTTCTTTTTTCTTCAACTGCCACTTTTCCTCATGAAGATTCAGTATTTTATCTATCGAAATATCGTGGTTTATATGTTGCTTTTCAAGGATAATCCATAAAGTTTGTGCTATAATATTGAACCTTTCATTTGGGGTTATCCTCGTTGAATAGTCAATGCATATTCCCCAAGTAGCGCCAACAAAAACACAGCATTTACTATTAGGCGCTATACGTTTAACGCTTAAAGTAATCCCACACTAGAGAAGAAATAATAGAACAGAATGAGAGATAATTACAAGATTTCTTAATAATATTTAGATCTAAACTGCTAATTATATTTACTTTAGTACTATATATACTATAATATAATTATATATATACTATATATATATTATATTAATTATTATATATATATATATATAATATATATATATATTAAATATATAGAGATAATATATATACTATATAATATATACCATATAGTATATATATATATATATATATATAAATTTTATTAATACTAATATATTTATTATATACCTAATATATAATAGTATATATATATATATAATATATTTAAAATATATATTATATATAGTATTAGGTAAGTATAGTGGGATTTTCATTCTCCGGCCGGAGCCTCCGGCCTCCGGCCGGAATTAAAATTTTCATTCTCCGGCCAAAATTACTCTCCGGTGCATCACAAAAAATTACTCTCCGCGATACAATATATATATACTATTATAATTTATAATATATACTTATATATAATATATATATATAAATATATATATATATATTATATATATAATATATATATATATATATATATAATATTATATATATATATATATATACTATATATTATAGTATATATATATAGTATATATTCGACATTTGTCTATGTTCTCCCTACTGCTGTTCTTTTTCCGTGCTGTGTAGACAACTCTTGACTCCCAATCTTGGGAAAAAAAAGGAAGAGATGAAGAAGAAGAAGATGATATATATATATTAGATATATATATAAATAGTATATTATAATATATTAATATATATATATTAATAATATATTATAATATATAATTTAATATTACTATATATACTAAAGATTGCAAACCCCAACGTAACAGTGAGTAATAAATACACCCATAAGAATATATATTAATTCAACATAGCTAGGAGATTCCGAATCATTCGATCCTGAGGCCCATAGCAGAACTGAGTGCAGTGCATGTAGTATAGAAACACACTGACGCTTAAGAATATTTAGATAGTGATTAGGATAGGTATTTATTTTTTTGGAATGATCTCAATCATAAAATTTATGTTTTTATTCTTATTTTTAAGTTATATGCATTTCATCTAGACGAATCACCACAACAAGGAATCACATTGGGAGTGCCCACAAACATGTTAACCCTAGATAATTCTTAATTATATATGATTATATTTTATTATTTAACATGAGTTAAGGGAAATTTAAATAATTCGAATATGGGATATCATTCTAATTTACTGATAGTATCCCTACATTCCTAGAGAAGAAATATAATGTGAGACCAAAAAGCAACTAGACTTTCATTAATATGTTCAATTATTTTTTTAATAAACTTATCCGAATTTATTGAAATAAGTAGTGAAGCAAGAAAGTTCGACGGAATCACATGGATTTGACAGATCTTTACGAATGTGAACAGGTAAATATAGCAATATATGTCATTAGATAAATTTTATACTATCGTAATCCATTAATTTTCGTTAGTATTTTTATAACTGATATAATAGTATGCTGTATATATTGTTTATACTATAATAATGAAAATTGATTGAGCAGCGTAGTCATATATTTTTTACAAGTCATTGAAAATTTATCGAGTTGCTGATTCAGGACAGCACAATTGGACCAATATCAGCCACAGCGACTGATTCTATTCAATTTATAGAATTGGAGAGTAAGATAATAAATGTTGGTTAACATTCAATGAATGAATATATGTATATTGGAATATGAAAATGATTGTGATTGATTGTATAAAAAAAATCTAAAAATATGTTTTGTTCTTTTATTAGTCTGAATATCCTCTGATTGCGTTCATGAAAACACCTTATGTAATAATGACAATGCTCGCAGGGAAAATAAAAAAAAAACTGAGGAGTTAAAAATTAAGCACCTTTGCAGTGGTGAGGTATTTTTATTTTTTATTAATTATACTATATTATCTATTTCAGAAATTTCGATTACACTCATTTAAAATATTTTTTAATATTGTAATTTCATTTAATTTTTTAATTCATTATTAAGTGTGCGAAGTTCAAAAAAATTTAATTATTTAATATTTAATTGATTCAAAGTTAAATATTTTTGATTATATTATTATTGTTTTATATTATTTGTTATTATTCAAATATATATTGTTTTTTGTTTGAATTGCGTATAATTGCCGGTGTTTTTTTAACTCTATTTTCGCAGAGTTTTTTTTTTGGAGATCTTCGTTTGAAGCAAACAGGGAACCATGCTGAAAATCAGAAAACACTCGAAACGCTGATATTTATGAGTTAGAGGAAAGACTTGAACAGACTCATAGAATAGAGTAGAATGATGAGAGGATAAGAAGTACCGGTAGAAGGGAAAAATCCGGTTATAAGATCGTAAGAGGAGAGAATTAACATGATTGAAAAGAGAAAGCTTGCGGAAAGTGGAGACCTGTTATATAGTGGAGAGAGAAACTCGAGACAGAAATATTTGTAGAAGAATCGAGAAGGAGTAGTGATTTGGGCGAAAATTCAGACAGGAGTATTTTGCAGAAAGAACTGCATAGATATTAGAAGAGACCAATTTGATTGAATTGAGAAGTATTATTTATTGGAAAACTGAGAATGTGTAGGAGAATTTATAAGAAGGAGTATTTTTGAAGAATTGACACAAACATTAATTTTATTTTCTAAGTATAAGAAATATCTATTTTGCGTTTTTAAGCGCGTTGAAGATATTGAATGAATATCTGCCTGTTCCATATTCAATATCTGAGATATAAATACGCGTTCACTTTGCCGCCGTTACTTAAGGGGGTGCGATCTTCCCTTGGGATGTGAGGTAGGTGCGCGTATGACGAATATTCAGTGCGGAGTTGCGTAGCTGAATTGCGCCTTTGTAGGTGCGGTTACCTTTGGGTGGTTGCCGGTACCTATCAGTCATTACGGTGGAACACTTCGAGGTTGTTGGAATTATATAATTTTTATGTTACTGTGTTTTTGCGGTTGATCCAATGTTTTAAGTGATGTGCTTTGTGTTTATTTATTTTTGTTTTTATGTCGTCGGTTTTCTTCCAGACCAACGGCTATTGAGATTTGTTTGTGCCTCAAACCACGACAACCGACTGCACAACGGAGACTACAAAGAAACTTGTCGATCCCTCCTCTGAGTGACGTATGACAAGTTCTTTTTTAGCATTCACCCAGAGAGGTATCGACATCTTCTTTTAGGCTCGTCGTTGCCGTTATGCGGTCAACACGCACGCTCATCTGCTAGGGCTCAGGATCGAACCCAGCATGTAAAAAATACATTTTAGGGGTTATATTAATTACTATCAATACTATATATATATAATACATATATATATATTATTATATAAATATATATACTATATAGATTATAATTATATAATATATATTTATTATATAATATTATATTATATGATATATATGATTAAGGAGAGGTTGGCTAGGGCGGCCTCAGAAAAACTGAGGGTTCTGTTTAGACTTAGCGGAAGACCTTTTTTTCCTCTCTCAGTAAGCGTCCAGTATACAAGGCCTCATCCGCCCCATACCAGCCTATTACAATACTTGTCTATGAGTATTGGGCAAGCAGTAAGACGATACTGCTCTCATATCCTGGGCGTTCGATATTAGCTCTGGGTAGACCCGGCTTGTTGGCAGGGGGGGATTTGGGGGTCGGCCGTGTCGAGTGTCCCCAAAGGCCCCAAAGACTATTAAAACTTTCCTCGTACTGGGGTCCCGAACTCACTTGAAAACCCTCTATCTTTGTGGTCGGCTGCCCGCCGATGTTGAACTCCCTGGTACAGCATGCTTTATAATTCTCGTTCTATTAGGCCTACTCCCCCTCCCCGTCACGCGCAGAGGTAGGAACTTACATCACTCGCGTGATCTTCATCATTTCCCTTATACGAGTTCCCTTCGATGACGTGGATCAAATAGTGAAAGTAGCACAAGGGTGTGCCTTGGGTGGTTGTTATTGTTAATACTGCGCAGAGATAGAAAAAAGAGAGTCAAGTTTTGAACGTTTGGTTGGAACACTCCAGGCCTAGTTCACTGCGGTTCACTTCTTTTTCCAGCCACTTCTGTTTCTTGAGGAATTCTCTTTTATCTTCTGTGTTTTCTGCTGAATTTAAACTCCCACGCCACTAAGCCTGCGTCTGTGCTTCATCATGCGTTGTTATAATTTGCGAAGTTGAGTTGTTGTGTGACTTTGGAGGCGATGCATACCCACCGTGAACTAGAGCTGCCAAATCAGATAATTTTGATGTTTGTGTTGTGAAAAGACAACTTTTTGTGTGTTGCCAACCTAAACTTATAATATAATTTATTAATTATATATATAATAAATATAATTATATATTATATATATATATATATAGTATAATATAGATATATATTATATAGTTATATATTATATTATTATATATATATATCTACGAATGATTATATACATAATATTTAGGGGATTTTTGTGTGGATTTACCCGGAACTCGATTTTTTTTAAAAACGTTCCGGTATTTCCGGCCGGTTCCTTACCCCAACTTTCCACATTTTCAAATGTGCTTTCTTAAAAAAATCAACGATTATTTATATTACTCAAGTTATGTTTATGCATAAAAATCTTTTAATATAGAAATTGAGTCAGCGAATAATTATGAACCTATAAATTCTATCGAAAACTGGTAGGAATTTTTTTTAGCTAAGAATTAAAGTATTTAGTGAAAGTATGTTTCACGGGATAAGCCACATTCACGAACCTTTGTTTATAAAACAAATGGCAACCGCGTGGGTTTGCTGATAGGCGAAAGCCGAAATGAGATTTGATTCAGAAGTTTAATCAAACTGAACTAAAGTTTGTTTTCACTAATTATAGTAATTATAGTAACTAATAGTACACAGTTTCTTTAAGTTAACACAAGAAAAGTTTATCACAATTCAGAAGATGTGTTAGTGGGTGTATAGAGGGTGTATGTATTTTATCATTATTTTTTTAAGCATGTGAGGAAGTGTAAGACCGTTCCCGGCTTTGCGGCATCTGCGGCCATTACGCTCCGATAAGAATGCTTAACCATTCGTTAGCAACGAAATTTTGTGCAAATAAAAACTACGATTTGCGATTCTCATTTTAATAACACTTACTTTTGTTACAAAAATTGAGATAAACTCAAGCTGTTGTGATGTTCCCTTGAGATGTAACAGGAAATAAAAAAGTAACAATTGGTTTATATTACCAAATTAATGACATCAACTATTGTGATCGATTTAATCGATTATTAAGAAAATATAGATTGTTAAGTTATTTATTTCTATTGAATATGAACCATTCCCGAAAATTCAAACGGGCCCTAGCCATGCCGCCAATCATGTATTGTATACATTTTCTTCGTCAAGAACGACGCTAAATTCGCCAGCAGGGAAAATAGCAACCGTTACAGAACATTAAGGAAATTCCTACGTTGGTTGAGCAATATTTTTTACAGTTTTTGAAGCGGAATGTTTTACAAAAAACGAACTTTGTTAGTTGCAGTCTTCCGCTTTTCGGAATTCGACAATGCAAACTTCGGAAAACGGCTGAGAGAGACGAAGGAGAGAAGAGAGGAGATGGAGAGAAAGAGAGGAGGAGGAGAGGACAGAGAGAGAGACGAATGAGAAGGAGAGAGGCGAGAGAAGAGAGAGAGAAGTGAAGAGAAGGAGAAAAAGAAGAGAGAAAAGAGAGAGAGAGAAGATAGAAACAAAAGAGAAAGAAAGAGAGAGAGAGAGAGAGAGAGAGAGAGAGAGAGAAAAGTAAAAGAGGAAGATGAGGAGAAGGAGAAGGAAGGAGAAAGAAAGAAGAAGAGAAAGAGAAGAGGAAAAGAAAGAGAAAGAGAAGAGAAAAAGAGAAAGAAAAGAGCAGCACTATATGAGCAAACCCGGAGAGAGAAAGAGAAAGAGAAGAGAAAGGAAAAGAAAAAGAGCAAAGAGAAAGAAGAAAGAGAAAGAGAACAGTAAAAAAGAGAAGAGAACGACGAAGAGAGAGAGAGAAGGGAGAGATGAGAGAGAGAAGAAGAACGAGAAGAGGAGAGAGAGAGAGAGGAAGAGAGAAAGGAGAGAGAGAGAGAGAGGAGAGAGGAGAGAGAGAGAGAGGAGAAAGACAAGATTAGAGAGTAATTCAGAGAGACTTTTTAAAGTTAACATTTACACTCATTATCATCATCGTCAAAATTTAACTATAATCGTCATCGTCCCATCACTATAATATATATCCAAAGTTCGGACGCATATATTTCTGGGAGACCCATATAATACGCAGTATATATATATATATATATAATATATATATATAGTATATATATATGATATATTATATATTAATATATATATATATATATTTATATATATATAATAATATATATTATATATAATATATATATTAAAATATAGTATATTTATAATATATATATTAATTATATTTAATATATATATATATTATATATATATATATATATATATATATAGATATATAAAATATAATATAATTAAATAGATATTATATATTTTATAATAATTATATATATATATAATTATATATACTTACTATTTATTATAAATATATACTATATATATTATATATAGTTTATATATATATTTAGCCTCTGATAACTGAGTGTAAGAGCAATCTTGCAAGGAAAGCGACAGAGAACCCAGGTTCGTAACTGTTCAGGTTGTTATGAAGAATGTGAGTTAGTCTCTCCTTAGACCTAGCCTCTCGTTCTACTCAGGTGTAAAAGTTGAGTATATCCTTTCCTTGTATTAGGCTCTGCCCGGTGAGGCGTGGTGTAAAAGAAGTAAAAACGAAAAAAAAAGGTACAAAAGACTTGATCCTTAAGCCAATCTTTTGTGTATTAATAAGTTATTTATTAATTAAGACTTTTATTGCTCTTTCTGGATAGGGCTTTCTGGTTTTTTACTACTACTACTGACTACTTGACTACTACTTACTACATGACTACTAATAAAATAATAATAATTATAATCATAATAAAAAGAAAAGTAATGTTCCTGCATCTTATTCAACCTGTTTCTAACTTGAGTAAAAAGTAATAAGAGAAATGAATTTAAAATACCTTTACATGTTGAGGGGTATTGACTTCTTCCCAATCATATTCAGGTTTTATACCAATCACTGTTGACCTGTTCATCTTAGACATGGATTCCTTCTTTATCTCTCAACTCAGACATGTTATAGATACTTTTCACTAATCCTCTTCAATGTTAATGCTATTCATGGTGAAGCAAAGTTTTGTCCATGTCAGGAAAGATCTGAAAATGGATCAAAAGGTATTATATGAAGTTTACTGGAAGAGGATACAACTAAAATAGAATGACTGCACCATAAGATGCGGTTGAAATCTCCTGCCTGATAAGAACCTCTTCCCTAATGGAGAATTTTCTATTAATATTCACTTATTAAATTAGAAACGGAGTAAAATTATATTGTATTATATAGGTAATGAAACTTTTAATACTAAAATAAAAAGTTAAAATGTTTTGTTTGTTCCTTAAGACAAAACATATCATAACCTAAACAAAGAATATGTTGAAATTACTCTATAAATAAAATACATTAGTAAAACAGTTTGAAATATTATTATTACAAATATCAATAATTTTGAAGCAGACTGAATAGTAGAGCAGTTGGGAATTGTATAAATGTGTTATGCTTCAGAATCTGTTTCAACAGTTAAATTCAGACAAATATTTTCTGTTAAACTTTAATTACATATGACAGAAGAGACAAAACCTGAAAAGCGCTAAACCCAGAGCCAAGGACTTAGCAAAATGACAATCTCTAGACCTACGTTGAGGTCAATAGTGCATCACTTATATATAATAAAGTAAAAGTGTATTAAAAGATCACTTAAGGAAGCATTCTAGTTTCAAGACTAAAAATAGATTCTAAACCAGTAAAAAAGATGGATTTCAGTTAGGAGTCCGAAGAGAAAAGGATATAGGTGCAAGTAAACAAGGCTTCTGTACACCTCTAATGCTCTAGCGAATTGCGTTAAAATTATAAATAGTAAATTTAATAATGAGACATAATTTTAGTAAAATAACTAGGATAATTATATAATGTTTATAACAATGAAAATTTAATCAGTAGGCTGGGTTCAAAGATATAAATTTATGTAAATTCATTAATCAATTACAGTATAATAAGTAAATAATAAGTTAATTATAATCAATTAAACAAACTTTGCTTTAAAGATGCAATTATATAAAATGGATAAATTTTGCCTTATAGATGTAAATATAAAATACAGATACAATAGAATATAATTTTTATCTTGTAAAGCTATAACTTCTCGTGATATCCTGTTGCGATTGAAAAATCCAAAATGGTCATGACTGTAAGTGATCTATGATAAAGGTGATGGCAATACCAGTCTTGACAATACCATTGAAGAAAAATATAGGGCCATCCATTGGAAGTACCTTAATACTTAAAGGAAGATACTAGAAAAGATAAGGCAGACGAATAACATAACATCTAGATATTGTAAGGACAATCTTAGAATAAAGATTACGATTAAGAGTAATTAATTCAAACTATTTTCAGATACATGTGTCTTAAAATAAGATTTTATTGTAATACATTTTAAAATTAGAATAGGTGCTGAGATGTAATATGTAATCAGAATCATTAATCATTAGAAATAAAATATTTTTACAGATCAGAGAAAGTATAACAAGAACTACAAAGAAACTGGTACGCGAAAAAAAGCAAAAAGAGAACTACCAGAAGCTATAAGAGAAAGAAACGACTGACATAAACAACATCTCAAGAAAGAGCAGTAACAAGTTGCTACGGCTCACACAAGACGACAAATTGGACTGCGGGAGCAAACCCCTAGGAAGCTTCCTAGCATCCTTTACAACCTATTCACATATAAAACCAAAATAGCTAAATAAAAATTAAACAACGGAGATAATTCAAGATTGACCCTCCGAATACACCACCACAAACAACGAACCTCAAACAAGTCAAGTGCTGACAGAGCGAACCCCGTACAAGGCAAATCAACACCAGAATGGATCAGAGGACATCCACATAGAGGAGGGAAAATAGCTAGGAGAAATTACAGATGGTAGGATCTTATTTTCTATGACCAGGTCTTGCAAGCAGCAATACTAAGAACGAAGTATTCAGAAAACACGCAATTGAACAATTTTTACACATTTCCTTAGATTGAGTTAATTTCTCAATTTTTATACAGCAATCATTAACAAAAAATACAAATTTTCAAGTCTTAGATTATTTACCAATATAATTCATTTTAATTATTAATTGTATATTATTATCATGATTAGTGAATGAAGAGTTGTATTCTTAGATACTAACAACATAGTTTACTAATTTCAAGAAGTGCATATGTGTGATTATTGTCTGATGTGACAGTACTACAATGCTTAATCATTAAAAATCAAGTTGGAGAAGAGGTTAGGTATAAATATATGTGGTTGTCAGGCATATTGGTCCATCTGGGTCGATGTTGAGAAGAGTGAGACTTTCTGGGACAATCTGAATGATGTTTTGGACAGGGTGAATTGTGTTGGGAGACGTTGAATGTTAGCATAGTGATTGAAATCATGATGTGTAGAAACAGTGCTCTTTGAAGTTGCAGTGAGAAATGAAAATGGCAGAAGGTGATTGATTACTGTGAGAGAGAAGTATTTGATGTAAGCATACATTTTATTTAGCAAGATTCATTCATAGGAATTATTAGGAGTTGATTGTAGGGTAGAAATGGTGTTGAAGTGAAGAGTACGATTGATTTTGTGTTGGTGAAGAAGGACATGTTGAAGTATGTGATGATGTTAAATCACGTGAGTGGTTGGAGATAAAAATATACAGTCCTAAGGATCAAAATTCTTGGAAAAGTAGGATGACGATGAGGGCAAGGAAGGAGAAAAGAAAAAGGTAAGAAAATGGGGAGAAATATTAGGAAGTAAATGAAATGGGTTATAAGGTAAGAAAAAATGTGAGAAAACTTGCAAATAAGTCAGTTAAATGTGAACAAGATGAATCTGAACAAATTTGGACACATTTTTGGAGGGTATAGTTCAAAAGGACTGGGGGAGAGCAGTGATGGTATCCTATATAAAGTGTAGGATGATAAAGAAACTATAGAAACTATGGTTGAATTCAGTATATAGAATGTTGTGAAGATAGTCATGCTAGGTATTTTGTTGAAAGAGTGCATTCAACGTGACTGAGGGGCTAATTCTTGAAGAACAAGGTGCCATTTAGAAGTGGTTAGGATGCATAGATCAAAATTTTACATTATAGAAATGAGTGAGGAAAATGAAAAGAAGACACAAACTGTAAACGACACAAAATAACGAAGAGGACTTTAGGATTGATACTTGCAATAGTGTATGACAGAATTAATAGGCGGAAGTTTCTGTGGCACAGGTTAATTGGATACTATGACATTGGAGATTAGGCTTATTTCAATGAATCAAAAGTATCTAACTGAACAATAGGATTTGTAAGTGTTTGGTTTAATTATAATAGTGGGAGTGAGGCAGGGATCGATACATTTGATCTTCTTGGTTATCCAATTTGTATATAGATAGGGTAATGAAAAGAATTAAATGTAAGGGGTGGGAAGGGGAGGGGTTAGACTATGTTGAAGAAAGAGTGGAAGTGTCAAGTGTGCCCGGTTTTATGAACGCCAGATGATTTGGTTTTTAGTGTGAGGTGGATCTGAAACAGTTTGAGAGGATTGTGGCAGGGTTTGGCAGCGGTGTGTAAGAGGGGTTTTTAAGTAAATATGGATAAAAGTAAGGTGAAAGTGGTGGATGAGGAGAGTTTGCAGTGTGAAATCATGTGGATTGGTGAGTAACTGACAGTATCGTAAGTTTACATATTTAGGCTTATATATGTGAAGAAAAGGGAATGAATAATGACATAGTATGGGTAAGTTGTAGGAACGGTACAAATACAATCTTTGTGAATTGTAAAAGACTAATTTTTGATCACTAGGATTCTGCACGAGGATATGTTAATTACAGGTGTATGCGATAGTAGTGAAACATATGTGTGGAATAGAAGTGATAAGGAACTAAGGTGCAGTCTTTCAAAATGGATATCTCTAGAGACGTCGTTAGCTGTGGATAAGACATTGAATAAAATGAGAATAAGCGTAATACAGAACTGATGGTGTGAAGAAAGGAGTGAATGGGAGAATAAATGCTGTATTATATGGTTGGTCATATGCAAAGGATGAATGTTACTTGGTTGATTAAGCCGATTTTTAGTGTAAAGGTGAAGAAACCAAAGAAACCAAAGAAAGGATGAATTGGGTACAGGAGGAGCAAAGAGTGGATTTGTGAGGGTAGGGCTTGTGGGTCTGGCCAAGCCCAGGGATGAACCTGACCATTAAGAACACGAACAGGGAGTGACGCTATTCACAGTGTTCGTGAAACTTCAGGTATGGAGTTTTGACTGTGACAGGTCTCCCACTTAAGGTACTTTTTTTCATGAGTCCTTCAACTTGGCTATTTGGTTTCACTCCCTTTTTTTTTTTGACTTGGCCACATGGACCCCAGTTATGGGGAATCATGGGGCACATGATGAGACTATTTATTATTATTAAATCAAAATAAAATTAAATGCAATAATAAAAGTTAAAGCAAAATAAATGAACTGAGTTTCAGAAGTGAGAAATTAAATATTACAAATTAAGGTTCTTTAAATTCTGATCAAAGGTGTTGGATTCACAATCCAGAGATTGTGATACCACATCATTAGAACATTGGCGTTAAAAAATCTAACCCCATTTAAAACAAAAACCAGTTTAAAAAAAAACTTCAGCAAGTAGATTTTTATTCATTTATTTTTTTTAAAGTTTTAGGCTGTTATTTTCAATAATTTAAGATATTTTTTTTAAAAATTATTAATATGCAATAATAATAATAATAAAAATAATAGCTATATTATGCTTTATTAGTAGCGAGTCTAGTTACTTTTTAATCAAGATTTGCACCAAAATACCTTTTAAGTATATTGAAGATAAATTTGAAAGGAAAAAAATTAATTTTTTAATTTTACTAGCAAATGAATGTATCTTTAAATGGTTGTTGAATAGAAGATAAACTTTGCTTATCTCTCCTTCAACCTCACTGACTAACTGCCATTCCAAACCTTTTGGTTTTTTTTGTTCTCTTCACTTCAATAGATCTGAGTTTATTACTTTCAATATTTATTAATGATTAAAATAATAGTATAATAAATATATTTATAATATATATATATTAATATAATATATATATATATATATATAGATATATAAATATATATATTATATATATATAAGATATATATATATGATATATATATAATATAATATATTATATATATATATACTTATAATATATATATCTATATTTATATATATCAGTGATATAATATATAAATAATAAAAATAATAATAAATAAAATAAAATAATAATATATATATATATATATATAATATATTATATTATATATTATATTATATAGTATATATTACTTAGGTAGCCCCCTCTCCTTTGTGTAGCAGAACAGCAAATTTGATGAATGTGTGGTTCACCAACAACAGGCTGGACCAGAAGATCCGTCAGAAAGGCCATGAGGAGCCGATTGTTTTTTCATTTTTTTAGTATAATTTTATTAAATTTGTTACTATTGTTTTGGTGAGGGAAGTGAAGTTCATCTTAGAAAATTTGGGGGTTTTGTTCTTTAGAGTTAATGAATTTGTGCTGGATTGCTTATTTTTTTAAAATATAGTTTTTTTTTAAAGGATGTATATGCTGGGAGATTTTGTTGGACTGTGTGAGCATTAAATATGGTCTGAGGATACAGTGTGTGGAAGCGTTTGACATTGATATGTTAACTTGATATTTGGGGGGATAGTAGAATGTTGATAAAAGAGGATATAGGGTTTTGGCTATAATGCAATGGGCATCTTGTGGGCTGATTTTTGTTGCTCAGGATAGAGTGCATGCAAGTTTTCTATTAGTGCATCAACTCTTGTTACATGTGTATGGGTGTTGAACTAAGCAGGGTGTTAACCATTGAAATCTTTGGCTAGTATTAGATTTTGATATTGTGCTAAGACAGATGGATTAGTAGCATAGCCTTGAGAGCAGTATGACACAGTTTCCGGGGCCTGGTTGCATTTTCTGCAGATGCTTTTACAAGTTTGGGTGGTGGCTGCATCTTAGTTTAGCCAAAGATGATTGAATGGTTATTGGAAGAGAGTTGAATTCCGGTGCTATTTCTGGAGAATGAGTATCTAATATATTGTTTGGTTGTTGGTTTCTTAAATAATTTTCAGTTAGGTATGTCTGTGTATTTGTTTAGTTCATGAAATGTTGTTTTGTAGGGGTTGAATGTTACTAAGAATTTGTTTGTATAATAGTGCCTGAGAGGATGGTGGTTGTTTCAACCTGTGATTAATGGGGTTGGAAAGTGTAGTGTAGTATGGGTGTTGTTTTGTTTGTGCTTTAGTTTTGAACTGAGTGCCTAACATTTTTAAGTGTTTGTCATGGGAAGTATTTTTGTTTCTTCATGTAGATTGTTCTGGAATTAATGTAAAGTTTTGATCTTTCCCTTTCCTTACTCTTGAGCTGTTGTAGTTTTATTATGGACAAACCTGTCATAGATGGGAGCCACATTGTGAGGCATAGTTTAGTGTGGGCAGATGTTATGGTAGTGGATATTTTGTTTATTTATTATTGATCTGTCAGGTGGTTATGGTGCTTAGTATGTTTTAGTTTCCTGACTTCTGATGGTTGTTTATGATTTTCTTGTGTTTTGTTGCAGCAACAAGTCATGCGCCTTAATTTTTTGTTGTTTTTGCTTAATGGGATAGAGATGTTGTTTATGAAAGATTTGGGATTGGTTGAGCAAGTTCACAGTCGTTATGATTAGAGTGAGATTTTTTATTATGGTGATGCAAATTCTAATTTGTCAGCCATGTTTAAAATTTGGTTGATGTTGTTTGGGTATAGAGGTGTAAGCGGATAGTGGGGATTTTTCACTATCCGTGATCAGAGAGTTAAAATCAATATCCGCAATTGCGGATAGTTATAGTTTTTAGGAGTTCTAGGCCAGAGGTAGTCAACTCACACAATATATATCTATATAGTATATTTTATATTATATATTATATATTATATATATATATAATATATATATATATATAATATATATTTATATATTATATATAATAATATTATATATATTATATTATATAATATATATATTATATATGATATATAACGGTATATATATAGTTATATTATATATATATATATATAATATATATATATATATATATAATAATTATATAATATATATATATATATAATAATATTATATATTATAAATCTATATATATATATATATATATATAAGTATATTATAATACTATTATATATATATATATATATATATATAGCCCGTATTATCCAGAAGTGGCAGGATGCTGGACAAATCTTTGTAACCACATCCACATTTGTGAAATGTGGCTAAGAAAAATGTAATTTATATAAACATTACTCCTTCTTAAAATTAATATTTCAAATTATTTTGAATAAACAAATAGAGCCCTTTCAGGGGAGAGATTGCTTCTCTTTGTCTGTAAAATGAGATTGCATCCACTGAAGATGCTCATCGCACACTTGTTGAAGGCTTGCTAAATATTATCCCTGGGACCTTCTGAAAGATGCGGAAAACTTTAACAATTATACGCACAACCACTGGATCTTTACCGTATTTTAAGCTTTTTCTCTTTTGATATTCTTCGTTCATAAATAGTGTCTTTTGACACCTCTGAAATCGCTGCTAGATTTGTGTAACTAGCAAAAAACGTTTAATGGATTCGGAGATGATAATCGCTAATAGATGGAATTGCGCGCTGTTCCTGTGATTTTTGCTTTTTATTGGCTCAGTGATAGTTTCACCTTTAGCAGATTGAATCACATAGGCATCCCCATTTAATTTAACAGTCTGTTAAACACGTGATGTCAAGAATTTTGTTTTGTATTATGATGAAGAAAAATTACTAGTGCAACATGCGTCATCGTGTTGCAGAGTTCGAAATCTATTATCTATCTCCAGCATAAGTGTTTCTGTCACCTTTGAAAATCACTTATTTTAATATAGTACTGTATATATAATTATATTATATTAGGTATATATATATTATATATATATAGAATTATATATATATAATATATATATATTACTATATTAATATATATATATAATGATATATATTATATATACGATATATTATATATAATAATAATATATATAGCTAATATATATATATTATATATATATTATACGTATATATATATAATTATAGTATATAATTATATATATATAATATATATATATATATATATTATTATATATATATATTATAAATATATATATTATATAATATATTATATATATAGTATATATATAATATCATATATATATATTATATATATATATAATATTAATATATAGTATATATATAACAGTATATATATATATTATATAATATAATATATAGTTAATATTATGATATTAATATATATTATTAATATATATAGCTTATATCTATAATAGTATATAATAATATATAATATATATAATTATATATATAATATATATATATATAATATATATATATTATATATAATATTTATATATTATTATATATATATATATATAATATATATAATTATATATATATATATTATATATTATTAACGTATATAATATTATATTATTATATTAATATATAGTATATCTATAAATATATATAGTATATATATAATTATATATATATTATATATTATTTAGGTATGCCACACAGTCACAACGTTTCTCAATAATGTCATTGATGATACTATCCCATATCTGCAAAAAATTAATGCGGATGCGTTGCGGATGTGGATAGTGGAAATTGATGGCGGATATCCGCTACACTTAGTTCGGGGGTTGAGATTATGTTGCTGGTTTTTAGGTTTGGTGTGTGGTGGTTGGGTTGGGAAAAAACTTTTGTTTTCACATGCGTCGTTTTTTTCAAGAAAAAAAAATGTTTTTTTCAGTGTTTTTTTCGTTTTTTTTTCATTAAATGTATTTTTGAAAATATAAAGAGCTAATATGATATTTCACTCTTGAGTTTTTCATTTTTCAAATATGAGAATACTTGAAATTAAATATTTCATTATGATTTTATAAAATAGCAGAACTACTTTCTCTTATATTTTTATTATTAATATTTTTCGTACAATTTACAGTAGGTTGTGCCATCAGACTGTGTTTGTCAGGTTAATCTTACTAATTTAAACATGTAATTTACATTTGTATGCATTAATCATATTAATAATTTATTTTTAAATTATGGTATATTATATTTTATATAGAATGAGTCTGAATGACAAACTCAAAAGTGACTTAAGGGATTGCAATGAAATAATAAACAATATGTGAAATTAGAAAATATATACAAGATTGTAAATGAAAGAGGAATGAGTGAATGACTAAAATTAAATATTTGCTTTGGGAAATAAACTTTTGATTGACTAATCATAGTCCCGCACTCCGCCAGACCAGTCACTCTGAGTACTGACTACTGTAAGCTCATTATACTGGGTCTTCATCAGCGTGATCAGCCATATTTAATTTGATATGATGAAATAAGTTGATATTCAAGTCGCATGACGTATCGTGTGAGATGAAGTGGTTGAAAGGAGCAGGGCAGTAAAAGGACTTTAGGCTTAGCTCTTAGCAAATCATCTCTCTCAGTTGGCAAATTTTTCAAGAATTTCTTCCTGATTATTAAAGTAATATAAGTTTTGCAACATGCTTACTCAACAAGATTTAGCTTTGTTCCGCTGGCCTTTGATACCTTTTATTTCCTTAAAAGTAGTCACATCCAATTTTGTCATGTAGCATTTCTAGAATTCTGATTAAAATTATGATAAATGTTTACTTGAAAGCTGAAACGAGTAGGAAAGACATTAATGAGAAACAAATATTATGGAATTATCAAAATTCAGAATATAAAATAAAATATGGAAAACCATAAAAATTTTGAACACAACTCAGGAGCTTCCACCTTGTAGGAAATTGGAACCACAAAATGTCCAAATTAGAGATCTTTTGCTTAATTTAATATAATTGATTAAACGATTTAAGAGGTTGAAAAGAAAAAAACAAATTTTTACTTGGTTTTTTTCAGGCTATGTTTTTTTCATGAAAAAAAAAACGTTTTTTTTTCGGAAAAAAATGAGCTTGTTTTTTTCCTTTCCCAACCTAGTGGTGGTTATGGTGATATCATCTGTGTATTGGTTGTTATGTTGTTGGTTTTGTTTTATGGTTGTGGTTAAGCCAGCGGGAATAAGCTGAAACAAGGTAGAGATAGGACTTTGCTCTTGGGATATACCGTTTTTAATGTTCATTGTATGTAATTTCTTGTTGCTGAATTTGAATTGTGCTGTTCTCCCTGGTAAGAAGTTTGCTATCCATTTCTTCAAATTAATTGGCATATTTGATTTCATTATTTTGTGGATTAGGTTGTGTCTGGGGACTGTGTCAAAAGCTTTGTTAATGTTGATTGTTATTAGTAATGTTTTGTGTGTGGACCTGAGATTTAAGACGTTTACTATTGGCTGTATGATGTTTTTGAAACCTCATAATTGACTTTTGTTGGAAGGCATGTTGAAACTTTTGTTTTGGATGTGTGGTTTTATTTTATTCAATATGAGCTTTTCTAGTAGTTTGCACAGAGTGGATGGTAGTGAGATAGTGAGGTAGGAAGAAGGATTTGAGGGATCTTTAACTGGTTTTGGCTTTGGGATGATAATTGCTCTTTTCCAGATGAAAGGAATAAAGTTAAATTTAATGGAACTGTTGTATATGTATGCTAAATGGGTCAGTGCAGTATTTCCCAAGTGTTTGAGGTGTATGTTTGAGATGTCAGGTCCAGTTGCTTATGAGTTTTCAAAGGTTTTTATGATGTTTTTCACGTCAGTTGTTGTTATTTCTATTGTTTGGTCATGGTTACTTTTTATTTTCTTAAGGGATTTAACTATTTTCCTATTTTGTGGGTGAGTGGGTGTATTGACTTTGTTTTGCAAAATACGTAGCGAAGATGTTTGTGTGTTGTTCTATTGTTTGTGGGTGTTGAGAGCTTGGATTTGTGATGGATTCATGTGTAGGGGTTTGGTGTTTTTTTTTGTTTTTTTTTGCATTGTTCGGTATTATTAGTCTTCCACATTCTGTTGTTATTTGTGTTGTGTAGGTTTTTATTAGGAATGCTTGAAAGTTGTTTGAGGTGAGAGTTTTGGTTAGGTTAGTGATTTGAGTATTTAAATTATTGCTGTGTGTTCTACCATTTTTTTTAAGAAAGTTGAATTGTTTAATTAGATTTGAGATTTCAGGTGTTAGGATCAGATTATATTTTTTAAGGTATCCATGGGAAATGTTTTGGTTTTCAGCATTTCGAATTGTTGATGTGAAATTTTGGATAGCTATATTTTGTGTTGTGGTGTTAGTGGTATTTATTGGTTGTATGTTATGTTCTAAAAATTTTGTCCAGTCTGCTTTTTTTGTAGTTTGTATATGTTTCTCTAAAGGGGTAGTTAGTTTTCTTAGTATTTTTATATTTTATGATTATGGGGAGGTGATTGGAATTTAGTTCAGTTTGTGTTTGCCATTGAAGTTTTGTATAGAGGTTTGGAGAGTATAATGTTAGGTCTGTTTGATTGGTTAGTTTGTGGTGGAATTCTGGTGTGGAAATTTTTATTGTTGAGGATGTTTAGGTGATCTAAATTTGATATTATATGGGTTCCTCTATGGTCTGCGTTTTGGTCTTTGTACAATGTTGGGTTATGGATGCTGAAATCTCCTCCCATTATGAGGTTTAACATTTGGTGTATAGTTGTTGGGGCAATGTGGTGAGGTCTGATGAGGAATGTATAAGTTTATTATGCTGTGTAGCTTTTTGTTGATCATTGTGGTGAAAGAATGGACTTTGGTGGTGGTGTTGTTTTGAGTGTAGTAGTAGTGTTTGTGTATGGGAGTGAGTTGTGTATAAATATTAAAAATGTACATGGATGTTTTTTGGGGGATTTGTGATGTACGGTATAGTAAAATTTGGGATTTGGGCATCTTTCAGGTAGGTGTGCCTCTATAATTAGTTCTATGTGTATGTTATGTTGTTTTAGGAAGATTTCTATTTTTTTGTTTTTATTTTGTAAACCATTTGTTAATTTGTAATATATTTGTTATGTGTTTGTTTGTTTGTTTGTTTGCTTTTGGACTATTGGTTATTGTGGGTAGAGTGCATACCTGACAAATCCAGTTGTGTGTTGAGGAGGAAGCTTATAGGCATATCGAAATACCAGGCACCAGATTTTTACATATGTCCCTGAATTTTTTGTAGGGGAGCTGAGGCATATGCCGGGAAGTATGCCCCAGGATGAGAAAAAAGTTGAAATAAAAAGAGATGAATGATAAAGTGTCCTGAACAATCCTCAAATTTCTCTGGAAGGGGCAGCATTGCATCGTCACTGTAGAGACCATGCATTTGGATGTGAATGAGGGAGGATATATATATATATATATATATATATATATATATAGATATGTTGATAAATATATAATATATTATATATATATATGTATATATATATATATATATATATATATATGATATTATAATATTTAGGGTGTACCGAATTCCGGGGAATTTTGGACATTTTTTCCGGTTCGGTTCCGGCGGAATTTTGAAAAATTCCGGCCGGACCGGAATTACTAATGTACTTGTGTAAATATATAGAATTTGCTGGAAGAATTTATTTTACAATAACCTATTCCATTTTTAAACGAAAATATAATGGTAGCCTTGTGTAGTTAGTATTCATACACAGTGTATAAATGCAGTTTAAGGACTAAAGTTTTCTTAATTAATTATTAAATATTCTAGATTCAATTCAAAGTTTTAAATTCAAATTTAAAGATTAAAGATTTATATAATATATATATAAAATATAATATATATATTATATATAAAATATTAAAGATTTATAATACATATATATATATATATATATATATTATATTTGCGATGGTAAACATTGTCCAATTTTTCAAACTGGCTTCTTAAGCATGAGTAGTTAAGAATAAATGAACTCGTTGAATATTTACGCTGATCCATATATCGTAGTAAATGATATCTGATAGCCTTAGAGAACTTCTCGAACTGCCGAGCTCAATTAACTGTATGAAGTTGGTAGTTTGATCTTTTTCCAAAAAAGAATTTTGTAGTAGAGATAAGATCTTTTGGTTGAAGAGGGCAAACCAGTTCATATGAGTCCCTGTATTTTAGTGATTGTGGAACTGGTTTTTACTCATGTGTCAATAAAATTTTATTTTTCTAAATTAATGCCTTTGATTTGGGTCATTGATATGCAAAGATTTTGGGGTGAGAAATTTTTCTCAAAACTCACTTGTTTCACGGCTTGAATCTTTCGCTATTTTGGGTGTCCAGTGTTCTAAAAAATACAAGATTCTCCCTTTAACCATTCCAAATTTTTTGACTTCTAGATATTCTCTTCGGTGATGGATTTTCCACATTTTTCTCATATGACGTTGTATTAAAGTACTTTTAATGAGTTTTTTAAATTTCTTTTTTTTTGTGGCAATATTTTAAACTCTAATTAAATTTCAACATTAATTAATAATTAAAAAAATCTTTTACAGATGATGGCATTTTAAAACATTTTGTGAGGTCTTTAAGACCAATCTGTAATCATTTTATACATGAAACTTTTTTTAATATATATATATATATAATATATTTTATATACATATATATATATATATATATATATATATATATATATATATATATATATATTATTATTATATATTATATTTATATATATATATATATATTATATATATATATATATATCAGATTTTGAATGATTTTATTATTTAAGAGATTAAATTTTTTTAACAATTTCTTAGTTATTTATTCAGTTCATTAGAAATTCCGGTTGCCGGCCGGATTTTGTATTGGTGATTCCGGCAATTCAGTCCGGCGGAACCGAAAAATTTCAGTTCCGTACCAATATATATATTATATATATAATATATATATAGTATATATATAATATATATATTTATATATATATATATATAGTAATTATATATAATATATATATAAATATATATATATAACGTTGGGCGGGTGCTTGGAACACTTAGGTATGACTTTATAATAAGAATTTTTTGAAACTATTTTGGATATTTATTTTTTTTTTGCACATATTCACACTATTCTAGTCATAAGCAGAAAAAAAATAATAATGTAATTTAATATAATAGTTTATTAAAGTTTGAATAACGCTCAGCCACACCTTGGAGGGGTGAATCGGACTCACCATTGGAGGGGTGAAATTGAACCATCTGTTCAAATTACTTTTAAGAAAAATTCATTTATATTTTTTTTTTTACTTAATAATAATTATTTATCATGTTAAAATTCGTAATAAGTAAAATGTCAATAATGATACATAAATAAGAATAAAATAAGGTGGTCCGATTCACACCTCTCCCGCTCAAAAATTTTTGACATTTTTTAATCTTATTTTACATAAATTTCCATTTTTGATTTGTACTTGTGCTTCGGATAATGTTTTTTATTATATTTTAAATTAATTTTACGTAATAAAATGTCAATAGTAATAGTAAAATACGATAAACATGGTGGTCCGAGTCACCTTCACATTTTTTACGGCCGGGGTGAATTGGAGCCAGAGTTAAGCCGTGATTTTGCCACTAATATTGTTTGGAACATAAAAATTTAACTTTGCAGTTTAGCTTACATACTCGAGTGTATACACTGACAAATAATTAAATCCATCACAATTTTTCTTTTATAACGAATGTAAAAAAGACTCACATTTTTCAAAGTGAAATTCTATTGAAGCGCATTTTGGACAGTTAATTTTTTACATTTTTTAAAAAGAATAAAGAACAGTTCTATTATTAAAGATATTCTAAATAAAACTTGTAGTACTTACCTAGGGGCTAGTTAATGAGCGAGAAAAAAAATTTTTTTTTGATTATTTTGTATTTTATTTAGAGTGGACCAAATCCCCTTCTAAAGAGGCGGGCCCGGTCATCCCGCCAACGCTATATATATATATATATATTTATTATATATATATAAATATAATATATTATATTAATATATATATATTATATTATATATATATATATTATATATATATAATATATATAATATATAATATCAACTGGTTTGTGATTTTTTGAGAAAATCAATTTTTATTTTTATTTTTTGAGATTCGTGACATCATGCAAAATAAAATGTTTGTAAACAAACGCTTTTTTAAGGTAATATAGTCTTATTGTTAAACTAGGCATTAGCTTGGTTCAAATATCTTTAATGAGGCTATAGTCTTATGAAGAATGAATAGTAACACTAAAGAGTGTATACGGAAACACCTGATATTATAGTATATTGATAAATTTAATCGAAATAAAAGAAAACTGGGGGTTTGGAAACGTGATTTTTGCTGTGAGCAATAGTGTAGAAACTTTGGAAGAGCAGCCTTGTCTATATATTATTTATTCTAATTTTTTTATTTATATTGAAGTAACCATAATATATACAAAATAAATTAAAATAAAGTATATATATAAAAATAAAACATATCGAAATTATTGGATGCAAAAATTCAAGTGAAAAATAAGTTGATTTAATATAATTGATTTTTGACCATGCCAGTGCTGGTTATATATTATATTCATATAATATATATATATATTATATTGTATAATATTATATATATATATAATATATATTATATATATATATTTATATATATTATATATTTATATTATATATATATATTATATGGTATATATATAGTATAATACCAGTGCGGCCTTCTAAGCAGGGCACTGAATGCTGGGCAGCGATTAAAGGGCTCGAACAATGCAGAGGCTAACAGATTAACTGACCTTACGATAGCGCGCAATATATAATATATAATATTATATATATATAATATATATATATTATATATTATATATATATATATATTTATATTAATATATATATATATTATATAATATATTATATATATATGATTCGGACGTCGTCGAGTGTGAAGCAGTGGAAACCAGAAGGGATGCGAAAAAGAGAAGGGTCAGAAGAGAGATGTTTTTTAAAGAGAAGGAGTCTGTAAAAGACTACTGGAATTGAAAGAATCGAAATCTGTAAACTCCTACTCAAGAAGTATTCACAATTTTTTTCAGGAGAGAGATTGCTTTTGGTTAAATTTAACTATGGTATTAAAAGGAAAGATATATTTTTACGATTAGAAATTTTAACATGCAAATTTTATAATTTTAAATTAATTTCATTTGAAAATCTAGGTTGGAAGAGCTACAAAATATTCAACTTGATTTTTTCATACTTTGAGAATATTAAATATAAAATATAATAAAAGAGAGTAATATATACCTGAACGTAGCAGGTGAAGCTGATTTCTGGAAACAGTCGAGTCATATGAAGATTAGATCTTCTCTGGTTGCAAGGGAGCTTGAAAACCCCTTCTACCAAAATTTCTGTTTCGTGAATGGTGGTTGAAGTTGTGAAATAATTATTACACAAATAACTTTGCAACATGGCAGGAAATGAGCAATGTTGTTATATATTATATATAGTATATATATATACTATATATAGTATATATATATATCTTATATATATATATATATATTATAATATATATATATAATTATATATTTATATATATATAAATATTTATATCTTCTCTTTCTTTTCTTTTCTTATCTACCGTCTTTTCCCAAACTGGGGTAAGTGCGTGTCATGCATTGGAAAGGAAAAGAGTAGAAGAAATTGACAAAGAGTCGAAAGTGAAAGCCACCTTGACCCCTCTGTACATAATAGTGAGATCTCGTGTGATGAAATTTATTACTGCTTAAAGACCGGATGGACCTACTTGGTAAAGTCGCATGTTAAGGGTTCATCTTGGGCCAGTGGGCCACAACATGCCATACAAAAACCCGCCATTTAAACTCTATTAGTGGCACTTTTTATTCGCTTGAATCACATTTCTCTATTCGGACATTCGCCACGGACTCATCCCTTTCTTCTTCCATCTCCCGCAGTTGGTCCAGCACACTCGCACTAAGCTCCGCTTAAACAACGACTGATCATTCAACCTTTACTTACCGAAACCATCTCAACATAGTTTTCATTTATTCTCTCACTTACCCTTTCTTCACACAACAACTCTCTTATATTTCATTCTCATTTTATAATTCTTCTCACACTTAGCATGCCCTTAAGATTGTGCCATTCTGAACAATTGAATTTAGATCTAATACTTCTTATTTGCGACATAGTCCCACTAATATACAATAACACAAGTATCGACATGCTCATGTGAAGACCTAGCGCCTAAGATTAGTCTTAACATTAACACGTTTAATTAAACAGCAACATTCCTGTCATTCACAACTTTCTACACTCTGCACTATCCGTTCCCTTTCATCCAACGTATATAACTAAATATTTAAACTCAGAACCTTGTTTCCAGCTGGTCACATCTAACATAACTTCACATTGATAGATGTCTCAATCACAACATACTTATACTCTTATTTACGTTATTTCAAACTCACACTCTTTTACACACCTGCAAATTTCTACATACCCTCTAACTTTCTTCAGATTTCGTCGCACAAAATATCATCATAAATAAGGTAGGGCACCTCACTCATGCCTATTCTCATCATTCTAAAATTTCCTGCCCAACTCGAATTTTTCATAACCCATTTCCATATACAAATTGAATAAGCAAAGGGACCATTAACACAACCCTGCATCAGTCTACTATTAAAAACTAAAACATCACCTTTTGACCAATTCTTCTTACACACGCCTCACTATCGTCATACCATATTTTGATTCCATTCAGAAGCCTACCACAACATCATATAACTAACACCTGCCATAGATCTTCCCTATTAACCCTATCATAGCCCTGTTGCAAATAGAATGAATCCATAACCAAATTAATAATTATTATTATATAATATTTATATATATATACTATATATATATATTATATATATTATATATCTATATATATAATCCAGTATATATATATATATATTATAATAATATATATTATATATATATATTAATAATTAAATAATATTATATATATTATAGTATATTATATATATTATTATATATATCTTATAATCGTTATATATTTATATACAGTAATATAGTATATATATATAATAATATATATTATATATATATATATATATTAATAAATATATAAAACTATATATATATATATATATATATATATTATATATAATAATATTAATATAACTACCTTATAACAATGTCCAGGGTTTAAACTAAGTTTGTTATTGTGCAGATTTTAATACTTATATAAGTTGTGTATGTTTTCACGAAAACTCGTCCAGGGTCGCAAAGCCTGGGCTGCATTTGCTGCAGGGCCCGCAGTCTAGAACGCACTGTATATATATATAATAATTATATATATATATATATTACATATATATATAATATACTATATACTCTTAATACTAGGTGGGTCGGGGTGCCCGGGCCCGCCTCTTTAGGAGTGGTGATTCGGTCCACTCTAAAAAAAAATAAGAAAATATAATAAAAAACAAAAATTTCGCTGCATTTAAATAGCCACGCGGTAGTACTACAGGTTTTATTTAGATCATATTTAATTCTAGAAAGTTTTTTATCTTTTAAAAAAGATTGTTTAGAAAATTAGGTCTAAATGTACTGTCAATAGAATTCACTTTGAAAAATGTTGAGTTTTTTTTAACTTCGTTATAAAATGAAAAGTGGATGGATTTTTAATTATTTTTTCAGTGGATACTCGAGTCTGTTAGCTTTAAACTGGCAAAGTGAATATTTTTGATGCAAACAGTATTAGTGACACATCACGGGGCTAACTTGGTCAGGATTCACACCGCTTAAAAATTGGATGGAGGGGTGGACTCGGAGCCACTTGTTTCATATTTAGTATTATTATTGACATTTTATTACGAATATAATTTTTAAATATAACAAAAAGTTATTTATATTAGTGAAATTTAAAAAAAGAAAAATGAAAAGTTGCAGAAAAAAAAATGATTTCAAATACTAGAAAACTTTTGAAAGGATAGGGTGAATCGGACTCTTATTTTTATCTTATTTTTATTTATCATTATTGAAATTTTTTATTACTTATTACAAATTTGGATCATGTTGATTGTTATTAGCTGTATTGTACGTAAACATACAAAATAATAAAATGAATTTCCATCACACTCCGGCCATGCAAAATATTCAATGGTGTTCTGAGACACTCGCAGTCGGGGTGATCTGAAGCGTTATTCAACTTTAATAAAACTATTTTTTAGAATTCTTACTATTTTTTGTGTGCCTAGACTTCGATAGTTCTTGATTTTCAAAACAGAAAAAAAAATTCCAAAGAGTGCATTAGGGGAGGTCAGGAGACAAGTTTATGCTAAGGTGGTCCGAGTACCCTTACCACGACCTAATATATATATATATATATATATATATATATAATATATATATATTATATAAATATAATATATATATATTATAATATATATATTAATATTTATATATTATATATAAGCTAAACCTGAGGATCATATTTAGTGTAATTAAGTCTGAATTTTCATCTTTAATTTCGATTTCAGATTTCACATTCATTTTAAATCTAATTATATTAAAATATATGTCCAATAATTAACGTTCCTGTAAAAAAAGAAGAAAAAACATCTTTGATACTTGAAATTAAAATAACTTTAGAATAAAATATAGAATGAAGGATCGGGTAACGAAACATATTTCAGTTTTTCATATATTTAAAAAATATGTCAGAATTTTTATATTTACAAATTTACAATGAAATAAATATTAGGGTAAAAATTAGCTGAGTGAATAACTTTACGTAATATTAATTAAAACAGCAACGTGTAAATTATCACAACTTGTGGCGATAAATTATTGGCAGTTTTTTTTTACATTGCGTATATAAATTAATATATATTTTTAATAAAATTGAAAATTTTAAAACTTCGGTAAAAAAAAAAATGTCTAATTATCGGCGTTTTTTTTAGGGATAAACACTATCGATGTTTTCCTGATATTTCATGTTCTTAAAGCATTTATACTAAAATTCTGCTTACCTTTTATTTTTTACGATTATCAACGATTCAATTGAACCATAATATATTTATATCTGGATTAGAATTACAATGTAGTCAATAATATCAAAAATAAACAGATAATATTTTTCGGTATGATAGAATATAAAATGCATGTAATATTGGAGTAATGAAAGGTATTATAGATGGTTTATCATTACTATATATATATATATAATATATATATAAGTATAATATATATATAAATATATATTATATATTATATATATATATATATATATATATATACTATTATAAATATATATATATATATATATTATATAATATAATAGTTAATATAATATGGTATTGTTCTAATATTTGAATCAGTTCATATTTTCTTAAAAAATTCTCCTAATTAAAAACATTTCTAAGTTTTCGAAAAGTTAAGTTAAGTTAGTTTTTTAAGAAAAATTCTTTAGTGGAAGCTTCTGGAATTATGCCAGCTTTGCCACTAAAGAATTTTGTTAAAAAACTTAACTTATTCTTTTCTTTAATTCAAAGTATTTTTTGAATTAGAATTTTTTTTTTCAGAAAATTATAAATTTTAAATATAGACACTTTCCCATATATATAATTATATATATATATATGTACATTATATAATATATATAATATATTTATATATATATATATATATATATATATATATGTATATTTACTATATGGGGATTTATAGTAAATTGGTTAAGACAATTGAAATAATTTATATTTATATTAAACGCTAATAGCAAAAATTAGCAAAAAATGATGGCTAAAATTTTCCCCTTTTAGCAAGAACATATGAAATTAGCACAATGGCTAAAATTAGCCACATCTGGTAAGCCTGATTCCTGAGTCACTGTCTGATTTGCTATTTATTTGATTTTAGTTTATTATAAGGTGTGGTAAGCCTTAAACCATGGCCCACTTAAAATATTTTTTGATGAAAAATTTGTAATAATAATCATAAATTAATATTAATAGATTTAAATATAAGTAAGTTACATATAACATTTAATAAAACATGAAAAATATATAAGAAAAATAAAATAAAAAAAGTAAAATAAAGAGGGATGGGAGTGGAGTCGGAGTGGGATCGGGAGTCGGATCGAGCGTTTTCAAAGGGTAAAGGAGATCGAGTCAGAGTCGGGAGTGATTTCCCCAAAGTTTGGAGTGGAGGTCGGAGTCGTAAAAAAAAACGACTCCTTTCAACTCCATCATATTTTGTATAACTTTACACAAAACTTTTATTTAAAACTTATTGAATTTTTATTATAAAAACGTACAATTTTTTTCCTCCCATCGATCTTGCAAGAAAACACGTTATTTTCAACTGCTTATAGCATATATTTTCTAAGCCTGGTTATAAAATAAACTGTACTTGACTACTGTGTGTATTGTGCATTAAGATTGATCAACAGCGAGTATTATTAATAATCCGGACAGAATTTAAGTTTTCAGAGAGTAATACTGATGTTTAAAATATATGAAGTCAACCAATTAAAGTAGTTTTGGAATATGAGCTAAAGAAACGGATATATTATAGCTATACTACTAACCTAACTAACTAATTACTAACTAACTAACTAATATAATTTCGCCTCTAGAACAGGTAAAAAAAAATTCATTTCGCCTATAGAACATCTATTTATGTATATAGAATGCTTACCTGTAAAAATTTTTTTGATCCAAGCTCCGCGGTTCGTGTGGGCGTTAAGGTCAACCGGATTTTTTTTGCAACGTAATATATTATATATATATATATATATATATTATATATATATATTATATTATATATATATAATATATATATATTAAATTAATAGGTAGCGTTTTATATATCCGTCTATATATATAGAAAACTAATTAATGCTACAAGTAAATAGGATAATTGGTGGATATGCTGGTCAATTTAAGTAGGAAATGTTAAAAAAAAAAAAATAAAAAAAAAAAAAAAAAAAAAAAAAAAAAAAAAATTTCAAAAAAAATGTTTTTAGTAAATAAAAATTTTGTAATATGGAATTCACATAAGAAAGGTAAAAAAAAAAAAAATTAATTGTTATAATTATAGTAATATGATAGAAGGCTATATAGAGACCTTTTATTGTTTCTCCTTACGATATAACATATTTAAGATTAATTTAAATATATCAAATTTTGCATTTTTTTTAACCTAACGAATACCCAGGGTATCGCAACGATGGCAATGGAGTCGGGGTCTTCGGCTTCGGGAATACGTGGGTAGGATAATTTCCCCTTCCGGGAAGGGTCTCCGACCCCCGCTCTTTGTATTTGAGTGTGCGGGGTTCATTCCGCTCCGTACGGGTATGGAAAACGTCCCCGCTATGTTCCCGTAAGCTCGAGCCCCTAGTTGTGCGTATAAAGCATATTTCCTATGTAAAATTTTTCTCCAGGATTCAAAATGTATTCATTTCGCTGTTAGCTATTGTAGTTTTTGAGATATATTTTTTTTTTTTTTTTTTTTTTTTTTTTTTTTTTTTTTTTGTTTTTTACATTTTCCGTACTAATGTGGACAGCATACCTACCAATGTATTCGTTTTACTGTAGATTAATAGTTGTTTGAGATACATATGACGGATATACTAAACGCTGCATATTAATATATATATATATATATATATATATTATATATATAATTAGTATATATATATCTATATAATAATATATATATATATATATGATATATATATATATTTAATATTATATATATACCGTAATGGAGAACTGGATGGGGTAAAACTGGTAAGTTTTAGAAAATGTTGGCTAATGTTTGATAATGAACCCGTATAATATAGTATAATATTTAAATGCTGTCAGCTATATTTTAAAATTAGTACAAGAAGTAAATAAATTACAACTATAGTTCAAAAAAATTTCCACCCATTTGAAAAATTTTTTTTTGAAATTTGCAAAAAAAAGTTAAGATCTGCACAATCTCTAAGACTGAAGAGATGATAAAGAGATCATCATTTCGCATTAAGCAGCATAAAAAAGGTTGAATTAAGAATTTCAGTATGTATATGTATTGTAGTGATATAAGATTTTTTAAGTTTATTAAGATTGGTTTCACTTTTGGTAAAATGTGTTGGAGGTAAAAACTGTTACGGGGTAAAGACTGGTAAACGATATATTTTCATTGTATAAATATTTTTTTTTTTTAGTTTTTACTAATATTTTCCCTTTATTATCATAAATATAATAATAAAATAACTAGGATGTATTATAGTTACGTGTGGTTATATATTTATGTTGATAATTATGTAGTAAAAATTAGGCCAATCTTTACATTATAAGGTACGGAATATTCGAGAAGTACGATACTTAGAAGAAACCATATACAATATTTGTAATCACGATAAAGTTGTTACTAGGAATGTTGTTAAAAATAATAATAATATTTTTTTTTATTTATTTTATAATATATATAATATATCTATATTATATATATATATATATATATATATTTATATATATAGGTAATATTTATTATATAATGAAAGTTAATGGTTTTTCTTTGTGTCTTGCATTATCTTATTATATTTCATTGTGTGTGTGTGTGTTTTGGTTTTCAATGTGTACTTTGTCAAATAAGACTGTTATGACTTGAAAATTTAAGCTCTTGAATATAAAATTAAAATAATATATAAAGATGAAACAAACCCTAAAGTTAAATTTGATAATTGCACTCTTTTAGTCATTAATTATTTTAAATGCTCTGTTTTATAGATATTAAACCTTTTTCTCAATTACTTATAAATAATTAATTGGTATGATTATTTTCCTTATTTCAAATATTGTGGAATATTCAAATGCTCCATTATATCTGTTTCATTTAAGAAATTATTGAGACCTTCTATCTTCCAATGGTTTTGTGATTTAAGATTCATCATTACTATTTATGCCTTTCACCCAAATTTATTTTTAACTTATTTTTTTAACACCGCTAATACTTGTAATACATTATTTATTAATAAATTAGTATAAATTATTAGTTCAGACAAACCGTACCGTTAGAGAAAAAAAATGTTATAAAAATTTAAAAAAAATTAAAAAATTCATAATTAATCAATTTTTTAAACCAAAACGCATCGCCTCAAACCTTTCCCCGTACCCAAAAAAAAAAAAAAAATTTCACTACTAGCATTTTTTTCAAAAAAAAAATTACTTCTAAAATATTTATCTCTTCACTATTAATATTTCTATCTTTATTCATGTTTTTTATATAAGCGAGAATTTAAGAAGGTTCTCAATTTGGGAAAAAACATTTAAGTATGGGTGTAATTTGAATGATCGGATTTATGATATTCTTCTTCATCAATAATGACAATAAAAAATTTAAAAACCTAAAATTTTTAAGCATCATATCTCCATAATATTTTGGTATAATAATATATATATATATATATATTATTTAATATTATAATATATATATACTATATAATATATATAAAAATATATCTATTATATATATATATATCTACAGTATATAGTATTAATATTAATATATAATTTATTAAAAAATATAATATATATTGTAAGAACTTAATATTTAATATATATATTTAACTAATAATAGATATATATATAAGATATATTATATATATAAATATTATATAATAATATATAATATTAATATATTATAATATATATATATATATGAATACTAATTATATATATATATAATATATACGTACTATAAATATTATATTATTAAATTAAATATTTAAGAATTTATCTAAATAAATTTTATTAGTAGCCACCTAAAATCGTTTCTCTATTTAATATTTCAAGGTACCCTCTTTTCTTTTGTTTTTTTTTCTTATAATCAAAAGTATCTCTTCAATTTCATATTTTATTATTTTGTTTCTATTAAATAATTTTTTTTAATAAATATATATATATGTATAGCTATCGAAGAAATCGTACCAATTTCTTTCATTGTAATTTTAAAAAATTTTAATACGCTAAAATAATCACAAGATATGATATCCGCCAAATTGCTTGGACGATTATAGTTGCTATTTTTAACTGTTTCTGTTTTGTTAAAGCCGCACCGTCCGCCCTCCCGTCGCCCGACACCGTCGTCCGTATGTCTTTATTCTAAAATATTACCTCTTCTTCCTTTTTTTCTTTTCATTATTTTGGCAAACAGTTTGCTTATGGACCATACGAAAAAAAAAAAAAATATATTATTTGGTAAAGAAAAATTATAATTTCATTTATTTGACAACTTTCGCAAAACAAAATAAGAGAATTAAGAGCTATATATATACTTTAAAAATTTGCAAAAAAAATAGATCAGTTCCCTTTAATAATTCAACTCGTGGTTGAGCACGAGTTGCACGAGTCTGCCTTCTGATTAAATATATTCATATATACTAGAAATATATATATATAATATATAATAAACATATAATATAATATAATATGTAAAATATGTATTATTTATATAATAAATATCCTCTAATATAGTATATAATATATATTTAGAGAGAATTATATTTAAATTTTTTTTATTTACTATTATATGGTTATGGTTTTTAATCCAGTTTAATATATGTCTTGTTTTTTTTAAAACAAAGTATTTCAATCCATATCTCAAAAAACTACAATAGCGCTACAGGGGAAAAGGAATACATTGTTGGAATTCCTGGTAACATTTATGTGCGGAAACTGTAAAAAAAAAAAAAGAAAAAAAAAACCATCTCAAAAACTACAAAGCTACAGCGAAAAGGAAAAGGAATATTTTTTTGGAATCCTTGTAAAATAGGTTAGGAAAATGTTTTTTTAAAAAAAAAAAAAAAAAAAAAATAAAAATTAAAATAATATATTTTGGTATATTTTTTTTTTTTTTTGTTCTTTGAAGTAAGGCAGTGGACATAGTTAATAATATAATGTAAAATGGTTATTTACCCAACGGCAAATCTGTAGGTCGTGCTCGAGCCGACGGAAAACACAGGGGGACTTTCCATACCCCGAAGGGGGAGGGGCGGAGGAACCCCTCGCGACACCCAAATACCCAAAGAGCGGGGTTCCGGAGACCCTCCCGGGGGGGGGGGAAATAGTCTACCCATACGTTCCCCGGAAGGCCGAGAGACCCCGACTCCTGCCATCGTGCGGGTTTACCCTTAGGTATTCTTTAGTTTAACAAAAGAGAAGCGAAAATTTAATTAGGAAAGTGTAATTTATTTTAACAGATATAACCAATAAAAGGTCTCAAAATAGGCTCTCTAATCATATCGTTCATTAAAATAATAATAATTTTTAATCATCCATTGGATGACGCTTTCGTAACGGATGATGCCATTACTGGTAGTGTCAAGAAGTGACGATTTCGCATTGTGCTATGCAGTTTTTGAGATTTTTTTGTTTTTTTTTTTTTTTTAATACTTCGTACTAAAATTGGATCAGCATTCCAGGCAATGTATTTCCTTTTCCCGGTAGCTGGTTGTTAGGTTTTGAGAATCATATTGGATTGAGATATTTGTTGGTTTAACTTGATTCATATATAGTATATTTATAATAATATATATATATATATATATATAATAATATATATTATATAGATATATATAATTATATATATATATATATATAATATATAACTATATAAATATACTATATATATATAGTCAGCCTCCCGAAAGCATCATGCAGTGTGTAGGTCTAATTATTATTAATAATACAAAACTAAGCTTCTTATTAAAAACTGATTTAATAAGATTAAAAATCAATAAAACATAATACATATTTGACCAATATCTTATTACTTTATTACATAATAATATAATAATATTAATAATCAATATTAAATATAATATATTAATAAAATATTTAATAATAATATAATTATAGTAATTTTACGAATATAAATATTCAATCAATATGAATGAAGCATGTAATAAATACACTTTATTAATAATTAATAAATAATATAGTATTGGTCTTATAACGAAATATTTTCACCTTCAATAATTTTAAATATATTGTTATAACTTATAAGCAAATTTCATTTAATAATAATTAAATAATAATTAATTTATGATAAATTATTATTCAATAATAATTATTTTATACCAGAAGAAGGAAAATATTATAGTAATCTATTAAATTAATATTAATAATCATTTATTCTTAAAATACAATATGCAATTATAAATTCTTTTGATTTCATAAAATTATTAATCTATTAATTAGTAAAATTTATTAAGAAAAAAGGTTTAATAATATATAATTTTTATTAAATAAACTATTAGTAACAATAACTATTAAGCAGATATGTCTAATTGTAAGCATTATTATGCAATTATATTATTAATAGAAAATAAATGAAAATAATAATAAATAATAATAATAATATATTATAATAATAATAATTAAAGTTACTAAATCAGCAATGAATATTTATAAGAACTTTCATAAAAAATTAATAACATAATAAATTTAATACATATAATATAATATATTAATGAATAATAATATTAATAATAATTATTAAATAAACCTTTGTAATTAATTAAGTAGAATAATTTTGAATCAATTAATAATCATTTTTACTGATAGTCATTGCACAAGCTTAATAATATTAATAATGAATCATCTGTATTATGTTTTCCATGCTATTGTATTGAGATATGAATTTAATATAATAATACGTTGTGTGAATGAATACTTTTTCAAGCCTCCTGAATAATAATAATAATCATAATAATATTAATAATACTAATAAATTAATATATATTTATCAATAATTATAATATATTATAATATTTATTAATAAGATTGTAGTAATAATTAATAAAAAGACTTCTAATCGATTAATTATTAAAATATATAATAATATTTAATTATTATTTAATAATATTTTTAGATATTATTAATAATATTATATATATGTTATTAATAATATATATTATAATTCAATTATTAATAATATATTAATAATATTATTAATAATTATTATTATTAATAATATTAATAATATAATAATAATAATAGTATAATATAATAAATAATAATATATAATTAATAACCAATAAATAATAAATAATAATAATAAATAATAAAATAATAATAATATAATAAATAAATAATAATAATTAATAATAATTAATATTTATTATATTATTAATATTATTTATATTATATAATTTATTATTATTATTAATTAATATTAGATAATATAGTAATATTATTATATATTATTAATTAATAAAATAAATACTATATAATTAATAAATAATAATATTTAAAATAATAAGATTAATAATATTCTAATTATTATTAATCAATTAATAAAATAATAATAATAATAATAAAATAATTAATTAATTAATAAAAAATGAATAAAATAATAATAATATTAATATTTAGAAATTTATAATAATAATAATAATAATTAATTATAATAATAATAATCTAATAATAATATATAATAATATACTAATTAATAATAATAATAAATTAAATATAATAATAATTATATTATTATGTATTATTATTATTATTATTATTGTTATTATTTATTATATTTATATTTTATAATAAATTATAAATGTAAATTTTTTTTTCAACAAGTTTACGTGATGGGCGTACATAGGCCTACTCGTATATAAAGTGCCTATTTGTTTAAAAAGTGTTAAATATTATATATTATTATTAGAAATTATAAAAATATGTCATAATCTTAGTTTCAATGTTATAGTTAGCATATAACTCTGAAAATAAAAGTATAAAGTTTCATAAATTTTTGGAAAAAAATTTCACGTTTCCATTTTCCTAATGGGAGTTGGGAGTCCGTGTCTGTTTTCTTAAAATCGACTCTGGCTAGTCGGGATGAGTTCGGTTGTTGTAAAACGGACTCTTGGGAGTCGTATCGGGAGTCGATTATTTTTTCTCGACTCCCCTTCTGCCAATAATTACTATAGCGTCCTTGGCTTAGTATATTTATAGTAGTAAATGACCCGGTAATATATAAATTATATATATATATAATTATAATTATATATATATATATATATACTTATATACTTTTTTATATATATAATTGATTTTATTATATTTATATAAATCTATATATATATATATATATATATAATATATAATAAATATATATTAATAATTATATATTTAAATATATATTATTATATATATGTAATATATCATGTGAATTCACCCGCATCCGCATCCCCATCCGCACATTATTAAAGATCCGCATTCCGCCGCTTTGCCCCTGCGGATGTTGCGCGGATGTTATTGTCGAGATTTTAAGAAATTTATAATTAAAAAAATACTTAAGGATGAATCTGAAAAGGAAATGATAATGAATTGAAGACAATACCAAAAAGGCTTGATATTCCATATCTTAATGGATAATATCTAAGGACATTCCCTAACTCGCTTTGGATAGTACACTCATTAGATGGAAGAAAGTATTGCTCAAAGAACCTCTGCTTCTTACGCCAGTTCGTATTCCAAAGGTTAACATTCTTATTTATGTGGAAAATGACATATATAATCACACTGCATTAAGCTATTGAAACCATTTTGAATAATCATCAATTAATACAACACCAGAAGGCTTCTGTCTCCAATTCATTACAATTAATCTAACGCTTAAGGAAGCATTTTGAACCATCTTCAAATGAAATGATGACGGTTTTAAAAACCTATTGAAAAGGCAAATATTTTTAAACTAGAGCCTCAATAGAAACTCTTTGGTTTTTGGAAATTAATGACCTTCATACTACTGCAACTTACTTACTTAGATCCCCGTTATTACAATTTTTGGAAAAATAATTTTTATCTTTAAAGTTAAATCGTTACTAAGTTTTTACAGTTGAAAAAACTTCAATACCAAACAGTGTCTATTATTTCGCCACCCATTTAAAGGAAAAAACGAAATTCTACAGAACCAAAGACAGGTCCAGAGTATGAAAAAACACACGCATTACCAAAACGTGTGCAAATGATGAAAACTATCACCAAGAAAAACGACTTAATACAAATGATGATCCAATCAGTTGGTGGAAAGTAAGCAAAATGTTTACCCACGCTTGAGTAAACTTGCAAGGAAATACTTTGGCCTGTCCACCAACTTATGTTCCAAGTTTGAGAGTATTTAGCATGCTGGCTAATATATGATGAAAAGAGAAACAGACTCTCAGCAGAAAAATTGATGTTTCTATCAAGCCCAACTTTCCTATATTTGAATTTCAATACTAATGCAAAAGTATATAAAAGATTTTAAAATTTTTTTTTTATTAAGGGCGAAGGTTGGGGAAAAGAGGGTTTGGTGGAGGTGGCTTTGCATTGAGGTCGGTCCCAGTCCCGACCACTGGTAACACAATTATGTTAATAGATTGTGTCTTCTAAGTTTCGAAAATATATATTAATCAATTTGATAGGACAAATAATAAAAAAGATATAGCGGTTTTTCATTTATTTACATTTTTTTTCAGTTTTCAAGTGAATGGCGGCAAAACTGGACCTTATAGACAAACACCAATATAATTTTTGGATTCAGCGCAAAAAAAACTACATAAGAAACAAGTCTTAAATATGTCAACAAAAAACAAAAAAATTGTTTCCCAGTGTTATTATTTTTTTTATTATTAATATTATCATTATTATACTGGGAAACAAATTTTTATTGACCTGTATATAAGACTTCTTTCATATGTAGTTTTATGCGCTGAATCCAAAAATTATACTAGTGTTTGTCTACAAGGTCC
Source organism: Trachelipus rathkii (assembly GCA_015478945.1). Classification (NCBI taxonomy): domain Eukaryota; kingdom Metazoa; phylum Arthropoda; class Malacostraca; order Isopoda; family Trachelipodidae; genus Trachelipus; species Trachelipus rathkii. The sequence goes on from JABUQX010041977.1 coordinate 43,193, forward strand.
AGGTTTGGCATCATTTATAAGAAAGCAAAAAATGCAAAAAAAAAAATAAATAAATAAATAAAAAAATTTACAATTTCATAAATATAAAACCACTATATCTTTTTTTATTATTTGTCCTACCAATATCAAATTTTCACAGCATATATACTTGGGCAAGAGACATTTTATTTAGATTATCTGTTTGTATACCTAACCGTTTTGTCTCTGTTTAGGGGGAAATGTTTTTTTTTTTAATTTTTCCCCACTTTTACATGTGAATAGTGTCAAAACTGGACGTGACAGACAAACACCAATACGATTTTTGAATTCAGCGTAACAAAATACATTAGAAACAAGTATCGGATCATAGAAAACAGAATAAAATGTAAAATTTGTTGACCTCTGTTATTTACTAAGTAAAAAATATGGGGAATAAATGAGGAAATGACATTTCAAGACCGTACCTAAAATTGTTTCTGTTAAACGATCAGAAGGTAGTGTTGTAGCATGCTCTGGAATCATTAGAGGGCATTTTCTCTTGTTGCTTCTTGCTGTTCCTTGTGCTTGCTTATATTCTCGACTTGCTGACTCCGGATTTGATACACTCGCCAATACTTGTTGGCCACGAACTCTCGTAAACACTCCATTAATAGGCGAAAAGGTAACAGGTCTGAAAAAAAAAACGAATAAGTTGTACCTGCAAGTTTTAAGGTTAAGATGTAAAAATATTAAGGAAATCAGTGTTGCTACAATAAAAATTAATTACAGAATTTATTTAATTTTATTTTCATTATAATAAAATAGGCGTAAAGCATTTTTTAGTTGTTAATTTTAAAAATGTAGTAAAATAATACTGATTAAGAAACAAGCACGAAAGTAAAGTTATAAACGATGTTTAATTATATTTTAATTCTGACAAGCCCAATAACCATCTAGGCCCACAAGATATATTAAAAGGTTCACAATTTAAACAAATACATATAAATTTAAAACTTTATTAATTCGATGACCATTTTTCCTTGTTAAAAGCAATCTTGTACGGGTGAGAGAGAAAAGAAGCCTTAAAATTTACTATACAGAAGGTTTTAGTATAATAAACTAAGTTTTCTCAAACTTCTTCCAGTTTTGGCAATCCTTATAACTGTTAATAAGAAATCCACAACAAAACAAAAAGGCAAAATGAAGAAACCCTTAAAAATGAAAGTGAATATAAAGTGGGCCATGGAATGAAAAAAAAAAAAAATAAGACAGTGAAAAATAAAGAATATCATTTCAGAAATAGATTCAAAATGAAAGTAATTATGAAATGGTTAGATGTGAAAAATCCCTTTACCTTTAAGTTTACTAAAGAAAAATGGTGAATTACGAAAAGGCCTAATAGAAATAAAACATGTAGGTGCTTAGTCATTTAAAAAAGATTATTCATTCCATTGTTCTAATAAGTATATTTTTAAATATGAACCAAAGCCAATATTTTTTATTCCAACTCCCGAAAATTTAGTAACCTAAAAAAGTTTTAATTACATCACATGAAGGATTAACATCACATATTAGTCGTTAAAATTATCAGAAATTCTCTGAGAATTTTGAACAAATAAACATAATTAACACATATTTGCGCTTACACTAATGCATCTTATTTCATTGAACAAACTCTGGCAGTAAATAATTTCAATTTGGCATCAACAACGTATAATGCATCAATGATAAGAATCAAATTTTTAATGAACAATAAATTTCAACACAACATATGGGTCAAAGGATAACTATACAGCTGACTTCCCATTACAAAAAGCCTACACCATTTATTTACAAGAGCTGATAAGGAAATGCTCACTTTTCCTGATTATGAATTCGTTTCTGAAAAAGGTACTCTAGTGTCGACGATGACCCTTGATCACAGATCGCCTGAGGAGGGTGAATCAAGTCTATTTCCATTAGTGACAATAATGCCTAAATTTGAGCATTCCAAAAGACTTTCGGGTAAGGCACGTAAATTGTTGTGACTAATGTTTAGTCGTTTTAACTGGAAAATTAAAAAGTGTTAAAAGAAAAAATGGAAATGTGATACTGGTTTACCAAATAAAAGGATATAAATAAGTATATATACAATATATATATAGTATATATATATGCGAACTATATAATATATACATATATATTACTATATATATATATACTATATATACATATATATATATATAAATATTAAGATATATATATATATAATATATACGGTATAATATAATATATATATATATATATATAGTATATATATTAATATATATATATAGTATGTCAGATGTATATATATAAACTTTATATAGCTTGACCCTCTACATATATAAATACATAATATATATACTATATCATATATATATATATATATATATATATAACGGTATATTAATACTATACTATCTAATATAATATATTAATATAATATATATATATAATAATATTTATATTATATATATCTATATATAGATATACTATATAATTAGGGATAGATAAAGAGATCAGTAATGTGGTGACTGTTGTATTAGAAAACTTTTTTTTAGTATCGAAAGTACTCATTCTTGGTATGGGACAAATCCGCTAGTATCGTTAATCGGTAAAAAAAAAAAAAAAAAGAAAAAAAAAAAAAAAAAAACAGATCCTATATATAATGATACCAAATCGTATGTTTAAATAACTTAAAAAGAATTTTTGCCGAGTAATTCGCGTTCGTGACTAAATAATTTACCTTACCTTTTGGTGTTAATTATATATATAATATATTATAATATATATAATATATATATATATATATATAATATATTATATATATATATATAATATACTATATATATTATAAATATACTATATACTATTAAATATAGTATATATATAGTATATATTATTACTATATATATATATAATAATATATTATATATATTATATACTATATATATATACTATTGATCTAATATATATACTTATATATAATACTATAATATATACTATAGTATAAAAATATACTATATTATATAAATATACTCTATATAGTATATATTATATATTATATATATATATATATATAATATATATATATTATTATATATATATATATATATTATATCATATATATATATATATATCTATATATATATATATAAATATATAATATAATATATATAATATAATATATATATATATATATAACTATATAATATATATCAATATTATATATATATATTATATATATACTATCATATTTATACAAAATACTAGACATATATATACTATATATATATATACTATATATTATATATATTATATAATAGTAATATAGATATATTATATATTATATACTATATATAATATATATATAATATAATAACTACGTAGTATCTGAAAAATTTAGTAAATACTATATATATATATATATAACGCTATATATTATTATATAATATCTATACTATACTATTATACATAATAGTATGATATATAAATATATATATATAACTATAATATAATATATATATTATATTATTATATATATATATAGCTATATATATAATATATAGCTATATATATATATATACTATATATATATAATATATATAATATATACGTAATAATAATATAATATACTATATAAATATATATATATCATAATATATATATATATAATATATATATATATATATACTAATAATATATATATATATATATATATATATATTATATATCATATATATATATAATATAAATATTAATATATATATATCCTATATATATATAACTATAGTTTAATTATATTACTAGTATATATATATATATATATAGCATATATATATATATTATAATATATATATTATTATATCATATATATATATATATATACTATAGTATATATATATCTACTATATTATATATTATAGTATATTATTATATATATATATAATATACTAGCTATATACTATATATAGTATATATATATGAAATTATAGTATATAATATATTATATATATATAATATATAATAATATATCAGTATATATATATATATAATATAGTATACATTAGGATATGAATATATTTATAATATAATATATATATATATATATATATAAGTTATAAGATGACAATCTACATGTTTAAAAATATATTGGAAGCAAAAACCGAGATCTGTCATAACATGAATTTTATGACTTGCACAATGTTTACTTTATGACAAGGCTTCAAAGTCAGAGATTTTTCAAGGGAATCTGGAATAAGGAGAAACTTACTAGAAGGAGACTAAAATCTGAGTAGGAAGAATGAAAGACGCCCGACTCCAAATCAAAAATAACTTCAAAGATTATTCTTTCTCATACACTGCAAACAATACTACGCACATTAAAAATGAAGGAGAGTTTGATTTTGTTTGCAAGTTCAATCCCGAAAATAAGTCGAAATGTTCTAATAAGTAATGATTGAATCATCATTGCAAATGTTCTACTACTGAAATCATCAAGAACAGTGTACCTATATCCTACTAGTAGCAAAGATGGTATGAATCGTGCGCTAATGAAGATGATGATGTTTCAAAATATTACCCTAATGAAAGAAACGCTTAAGGAGGCTACACACATACAATATTTGCCGAACTTTCAAAGAACATTTTAAGACGAATCATCCTTTGATGTGTCATTTTACCGACAAGCGATGGGAAACATTTCGTGTATGGCAAACCAAATCCAAATAACAAACGTTCAACAAAAATAACCCATCCAGACGTGTGTTTGAATTTGTTAAAAAAAGGTTCTATGATAAATTCGGCGAATAACGCATGTGTGAAGCCGCTATTAGAAGTGAACTAGACATTAATTTGAAACTATGATAGCTAAATGAATATTCATAGTAAAAATCTCTCTAATATCCATTGTACAAATCCAAGTTTTCCAGCTCAACTTTAGTAATGTCAATATGGTAAGAAGTTTAAACTGTTATCACGTTCTCAGGATCTGAGAATGAGATCATCACCCCTTATTGTCACCAAGATTAGAACACCTTAGCTGAACCAGAGGCCCAAGGGGTCTCCCTTTTTCCATGCAATTACTCGCATGCCAACCTCCATTTTAGTTGCATCTTGCTTCTCATAACCAGTGTACTATATTTTGTGCATTTGAGTATTGTTCGGTCTCTTTATTACCATAAACCAGAACCAGTAACATTTTTTAACTTTTTATTAATTAATTTGCATATATGTGTAATTCAAATTTGCATGTTTAATTAGTGGTGTGTAGTCATGCTTTATAATTTAGGCCATTCTACAGTAAGTAAATCATTGTGTGTGTGAACCGAAGAATACAGGAAAACTCAAGTAGGTGTCCTTTATTATTTGTTTTTACACACGAGTTTAAATAATTTTTGAAGAAGACACAAGCAGACTTCCCCTATCAAATTAAAGTAACATTGGATGAAAGTCAGAGCTTCTTACCAGTTTCATCCATTTGAAGATACATCAGACACTTTATGTTTGTTTTTTTTAACCCTTGTGTTGCTTTAAACAATTTTTTTTCTGCTTCAGGAACTCTTAGAATCTTCTGTTAGGTTCTAGAGAAATGAATCATGTTTTGAAGATAGAGCGGTGTACATATATGTGTGTGCATGTTTAGTACATACATGTATGCAAGGCAGTAGACAGGGTTCAAATCGCCCAAAATTTTTAAGTGTCAAAATTAGCAGAAGTTGCACTTGTTAGTCAAATATCTGATACCCAAATACACATACCGGTGTACGCAGAGCGCCTTACAATCAGGGCGCTGCGCTGAGCAGATAGCGAATGGTTCCGGGCAGGTGAAGAAGTTTTATGTATCTTCTTTCCGATACTTCCGGTTCCCCGTGTTCAGTCAACCGCCCCCTAGGGGTGGGCTGTGGATACCGGGTTTGAGCAGTCCATTTGCACTCAGCTTAAATCATCGCGCTGAGAGATGGAGAGACAGGGTGGTGTATAGGTCCTGGCCGCTTCAGCTATCAGAATACCAGTCTCGTCAAGACGAGGAGGCCTTCAAAGTAGAGGAAGTTTAGAGACGGACTCGGTCTGCGCGCGGTGCTCATGAGCAATCGGCCTGTTACGTGCTGCGAATTGCGGACGGCACCTGCGCCTGATGCGAGGGTCATCGTATGTTGATCAAGTTAATAGAAGTTCGACAGGCTACACGAGAAAGATCTTAACAGGAGGACTGAACGTCCCTGCGACGCGTAAGACGTGAACTGGTTGTCCAGGGAGAAACCTTAGGGACTATGTTCTCCACAGGAATGTCCGGCAGTGAGCCCCTCTTAAGACGGTTCGTCATGGTAACTTGAAACTCCTATTAAAATCTGAGTTAGAGAAGAGGGGCTAGCAAGTCCTGCTGGAGAATGCCATTCCCACTCCAGCGGGCCTGCGAAGACCCGACTTGGACTGCCCTTCTTAGTTGACACTACGGTAGCGGCAGATGGGAACACGTGAGTCCTTGATGTAGTCGTCCAGCAGAAGGTCGACTACTACAAGGTTCCTGGTATTGAAAGAGTGGGTGCGCGCGCGTTCAAGACGAGCTGTCATAGAGTTCGGACCTTAGGCATTTCGCGGCTTACTTTTCACTTTTTTCTACGAATCTAAACACTTATTCGGACGAGTTTTCCTAATTGAGATAACTAAATGTAAAAATTGTGAAGCTTTAAAAATGACATAACTTGTTCTTTACATATATATATATATATATAATAATAAATTGAGATTTAATATTTTTATATATATTTTATTTTTGATCCGGGGTGGGGACTTTGGCCCCACCCCTCTAATCATCCTCCACGTCCCCCGCTAAAACGGGGTGCCCCGCTCGCTATGCTCGCTGGGCCGTGGTGGATTTTTTTTTAAAATAAAAATACTCCCAAAAATTATACTAATAATCAATTTAAATAAATAAAATAAAATAAAAGAAAATTAGGAAAAAATACAAATTCAATATTCAAATAATATACATAACATAATAATAATCTAATGAATAAATAATAATAATAAATGAATAATAAATAATAATAATAATAAAATAATTAATAAAATAAAAATAATCAAAGGTTACAAAAAATTTCAACGAAAAACCAAATATTTAAAATAAACTAAGAAGTTTCTTTTTCTTTTCAAAGCTTCACACTTTTTAAATTTAATTCTTAACACGTTCGAAAGTATTGATAATTATTTGATATAATAGAAGAAATGAAATGTAGCCGCGAATACCTTAGAACCTCGAGTTCAGTGCTGTGGCCGTTCAACTGCGTGGCGACTTGGCAGGGAGGTCGCACGCCTTGTTGAAGCGGTTGAAAATGATGAAGTCCATCAAGCTGCTAGAAGTGCGCTTGATGAAAGGAAGTGCGGCGATCTAGCGGTTCTTTAACAGTGCCGCCGGTGGATGGGGCTAGGCTCCATGTTTGTCTTCGGAGCTGGAGCTTTCCGAAGACTCTCGGCCGGCACGTTACCCGCCCATGTCGTAAGAACTCTGTATATAAGTGAGTGACAGTTCTCCCCTGTAGATACACAGTTGTGTAAATACGAGGGGGGAGATTAGGGAACATGGAGTTGTGTAACATTCCGCACACTTGGTGCTGGTAGGTGATGGAGGCGGGGAAGATTTTTACCTGAAATCCCCCTCAGTGGTTGCTTCGCTTCGGCCTCTTCAATGCGGGTTCGGCTCGTATGAGGGGCTACATTTTGAAAGTGGTCTACAAAAAAAAATAAAACAACTGCATATGTAACCACCCGTATGACATAACTAATAAAGCTTGTAGTGTCGTTAGCCCGATGTACCTTAGTTAATAGTTTTTGCTTGTTGGTAGTAGTCTGTGGTATGTTTATTATGCCTTTGTTTCAGGATCACTGAACAAGTCTTCAGGGGCGGTGTAGGTTTGTTACATGTTGCATGAGCATGTGATTTGAAAATATTTAGTTGACTGGACAGCCTCGATAGGCCCCATGTGGCTTCTTGCTGTCTCTTTATTTCTTAATCTCTAAAGAGGGATACTACGGAACGCTGAAATAAATTATAGACTTTAAATTGGTCAACATATGGAAGGGGCAGAATCAATGAAATGTTTTAGAGGTGTCTAAACTTTGAAATATCTGCGGGCGTTATATGCTCATTGCCTGTTCGACATCCTTGTGAGTACAACACATAAGAAAGCTTTATAACACGGAAGAACATGCAATCTAGATACTTGATCTTATATTTGTTCATGCGCTAGACTATACATTTTAATAGAAGAAAAAATAATTAACGATTTTTCCCGAACAAATGGACAAAACCACCAACGCAATAGGCGAACAAGGTTGGGTGTAAACGTCTTCAATGGATGGTTACAATCTAGAGAAATTTTTGAAAGCATTGCCTGGATGAAGCTTTAAGTAGTAGCTTGAATGCCATCTAATGATATTAACCTTCTTTCAAAAAACTCATCTCTTTTGACGTCTGCAATTCAAAAAGCGAATTTGTTATAAGTTTTAATTATGATTTTAACTTTTATTAAAATATCACTCTTCATTATGTACTACATTTGCAGTCTCCATAATTAGTAACAGCAACTGCTGTTAAACATATATTGAAAACGTGGTTTGTTTTGAAAGATTTGCAAGCAAACATCGATGAAACATTTCAAAATATTTTGAACAGTTGCAACAGCAACTTCTGCCTTCTGTTAATTAATAGAAATGAAAATGGCTCATGTGAATGCAACCCTGTCAAAATGAAATATAAAGGGGATTACTATATTTTCCTGATGATTTTTTAAACCAGTTCCTTAATAATTCTTTGTAAAGTCGCTCAGCCATCGATATCTATTAAAACATTTTATGAATTTGCAAATAACTTGAAACTGTAAGTCACCATTTTGAATGTTACAGGGTTTTATGCATTACCTCATTCAAAGCATGCACTTCGAAAAGAGTTATTTTCCCTTACCTCTGAAAAGGCTCAAAACAAACATCTTTCACATTATACGGGAGAAGAAAGCCTAACAGGAACTGGGTTTAATGGTACATTCCATCATAGCGACCAATATAACTGGACTGAAGTTATCATCATTTTAGTGTTAGCAGATCAGTTGAAGATATTTTTTATATAAATAAAACATATCTTTTTTCTATGTTAGAATTTAGATTTATCAAAATAATATATATATATATATAAACTATCATATAATATACATATATGATATATATATATAATATATATATATATTATATATATATAATATTATATATATATATATATATATATATAAATATATACTATAATATATGATATATATATATATTTAATTATATATAATATTAAAATATATACTAAATATATATATATATATATATATATAATATATATATATATATGATATACTACTATATAACAGCCCGACAAAATTTTCTGGCTACTGCCATACCTAATATACTTAATATAATATAGAGTATATATATAATATATAGTATATATATCTATATATATATAATATATATAATACTAATATATATATATATATATATATATATATATATTATCAATTATCATATATATATATATATATATATTATATAATATTATACATATATAATATATATATATATATATATATATCTATTAATATAATATATATAAAATATATATAATATATACTATATATATATATATTATATATATATATATATATATATGGGATGGACATAAAATATTTTTACAACTTTAGAAATTATGCTAACAACAATTTAAGTTTTTATCACAGAGCTCCAGGTGAGTTTCATTTGAAAGAAAAATTCAAAAAGTTTTATAAATGACATTCTTGGTCACTGTTTCTCATAAGTAGCACCACCAGGCACCCTAAACAAAAGCCATATTATTTATGTTCAATCATTATGGATCCTTCAGAAAAGGCAGTGTTGATTGGTTTATTAAATCAAAACTGATAGCACAGATCAATACAAGTTTAGATAAAATACAAAAACCGCTGTCAAGGATACTTTTCGTGCTTAGCACCAAAGGTTTATGGCCAGGGTAATGGGAAACGCTGAACATAAAGCTACAAGCTGGCTAGAATATCAGATGAAAATGAAAAACGAGTGGGACATTGTAGGAGTTGATGCGTATATTGAATGTTGGTGATTTCAGCATAATGTAAACCTTACTCAGCCTTCATCAAATAGCAATCAAAGTTTAAAGATTTTTTTTTATGTACACTGCATACTGTATACCTACTTTTAATCTCGAGAATAAAATTAAGCAAACAAATATTCCTTTTTCCTTCCCTGACAAAAATAAAAAATAAAATAATAAATAAATAAATAAATAAATAAATAAATAAATAAAAGTCTCACATTTGTTTATTCGCATTTTGCTATCACCTATTTTTCATTTCCTATTTATATTTTATATTTGGGAAATTATCTTGAATGACTAAGATCAAAGAACTTCAAAGTATAAACCATCTTTTTCAACTTCCTACCTTTAATTCCTATTATAACATCATCAAACATCAAACTCAATCATATGATGAAGTACCGGTATGTATTTATTCACAATTATTATTCAAGAATATTATATTAATTGACTTTATATAGGCAATTTATTATTACCTTCTATGTATATGAAGATCCTATACCACTCGCATTTATATACTTGCCCAAACAAAAAAAGTCATATACGTTTACAGAATTAGATTTCCTTTCAACTGTCCCAATGACATGGTAAATATTTCCAGCTAAAGATAACAGAATTTTCAAGGCATTATAAAGAGAAAAGGTTCGATAAAAATGAAAAGGCCAAAGTATAGTAATGCCTGCATCCTTTTTATACCAAGAGCATCAATGGCATCTCTGTATGCTTTTACCACTAGGGAAGGAATTTCACAACCCTTTGACAAATAAAAATCTCTAATCAAAGATTAATGGGTTCACATTATGGCAAAGGGTTGGATTGCAAAGACAAGAAAACAAGCAGTCAAAGATAAAAGAATATATCATACACAATAAATATTGCATACATTAGTCATAAAGATCAGGATAAAGATAGAAACAGGTACAAACAATAAGAAATCTGTATATATATCACATACTGTATGCTTTTATCAACTCATGATGTATTTTAATTCAAGTAGTATGGTATACATGATCAATAAACAGATTTGTAGGAAAATAAAAGGTGCGCGAATTGAAAAAAATATCTTTAAGGATAAACAAGAGCTTTAATTATCTGAACTATTTGAAATACACTACAGGGAAAATAAATATTAAACAATAGCTGATTTCACTATTAAAAGGAACATGGTTCTCCAGTGCTGATGAAAGGCTAATTAGTAAAAAATAACTAATTAAATAAAAGTTAAAGGAGTATCAAAAAGTAAAAAACCCAGCTGAAATTGATTTTTGAAGCTTTTGATCATCTTCACATATAAAATTATATATAATTTCAAATCAATAATGTGGTCTTAAATTTAACTTAAACTTATCAAATTTAAAGTATCATATATTTTGTACAAGAGAATAAAATTCTGTACCTAGGATGAACTTACAATATATAATATAGAGCAGTATTTCTCAACTACTGGGTTGCTAAGAAATTTGGCAAGTCTGCAACACATTCCAAAAATATTTCCCAAAATGCACAGATATTCAAAAATGGGATTTGGAGATTGGTTACCAATCCTTTCTTATATATCACCAAAAATAAAAACAAATAAAATAATCGAAAAAAAAAATGAACAAAAGTGTCTTTAGAATCAAGTTTAGATTCATCAATTACAAGCAAATTTTGGAACTATGAATTTAAATTGCTTTTGGACTAAATTTAGAAATGAATATTCAACTCTTCATAAAGAAGCAATGAAGGTGTTACTAGATATAACATTTATTTTATGAAAAAATATTCCTGTAGTGAATATATCACCCACCAAACAGGAACCACAACACGCTCTTCCCGTCCACACTCGGGCGTAGGGTCAAACAGCACCGCACAGAGTGAAATACTTATTAAATAGGGGAATATAATGTATGGATAAGATAACTGCTCATCCTTCTTCACCTCACGGCAGTGTGATAGGTATTGATAAAAATAACCCCTTAAGTAATTTCACCCTGCTGGGTTTGAACCTGGGCCCTAGCAGATGAACGCGTTGATGATAGGGTTCTGAATTCATCAAAAATATGTATTACAATAGGTAAGCGTGTGTAAGAATAAATGGGGTTGAAAGTGATTGATTTAATAATAATAGCGGAGTGAAAGCAGGGATGTGTTGTGTCTCCTTGGTTATTCAACTTGTATATGGATGGGGTTGTGAAAGAATTAAAGATAGGGGTGGCAGGGGAAGGTGTTAGAATGATGGAGACTGGAAGAGAGAGAAGGGTGCCTTACTTATTCTATGAAGATGATTTTCTTTTTGTGTGGCGAATCTGAAGAGAGTTTGAGAGGATTGGTAGAGGAGTTTGAAAGCAAATGTAGATAAGAGCAACGTTATGGTAGCGATTGAGGACAGTCCACAGTGTGAAGTTGTGTTAGATGGCGAGCAACTGGAACAAGTGTCTGAGTTTAAATATTTATGATATATGCTTATTGAAAAGGGAATGGATGATTCTGAGTGTAGTAGGAAAGTTGTGAATGGTAGGAAGGTGGCTGGTGCAATTAAATCCTTGGTGGATGTAAATAAGTCGTTGAATGCGCTAGGGTTTTGCATGAGGGTATGTTGTTACATGTGTTAATGTATAGTAGTGAAACAATGGTATGGAATAAGTGGTATAGATCTAAGGTATAATGCATTAAGATGGACAATTTTAGAGGCGTGTTAGGTGACAGAAGCTTTGATCAAATGAGGAATGAATGCATTTGGGAGTGAAGCTGTGTAGTGTGAAGAAAGGAGTAAATGAGAGAATAAATGAGAGTACATTGAGATGATTTGTTCATATAGAGAGGATGGCTGATAGTCGGTTGGTTAAGCAGATGTACAGTGGTGAGTGTGCTGGGAATTGACCGGCTGGGAGACTGAAGAAAAAGTGGATTGAGTCAGTAAAGGAATGGCTGAAGGAGAGGAATTTGAGTTTGACAGGTGCATAATAAGAGTAAATGGCAGGATTTTGTGAGGGGGTTTGGTTGTGGGCCTTCCCCAGGGGATGAACCCTACACTGACGAGATCCCACAGTTGTAGTAAGCTGCCCTTAGTGGTTTTGTATCATATTTCATATGTATCATATGTATATTTTATATTCTTTGGGGGGTATTTTTAATTTTGTCATGTATGAGAGTGTTATGAAGGGGGAGAATAATTGTGTTGCTGTGAGTGATGGGTGTTCTGACGCCAACAAACGAGTAGTTCCATTTCAGTTCTCTTTCCTTGGTCTTCCTAGTTTCGCAGCATCCATCACTCTTTCACTTCTGAATGAAATAAATGTGAATGATTGTAGATGAGTGTGATTAATTGTTTTGTTTCATGTATATTTTATTCTCTTCCGTAGGTATTATTTAAAATATAATCTAAAGCTTTTAGGGAAAGTGTACTGTCTTGTGGAATGGTCATGGAATGGTAATTTGGTTGTTATTGGTATTGAAGAATAGTGGTTTTGTGGATCTTCCTTTGTGGTTTTAGAATCTTTCCCTGGTAGGTACCAATTATTATTGGTTTTGTTTTTTATTTTTGATGATTACTTGAAATTAACTGATTAATTGATTTAATGGTTTATGATTAGCAATTTTTATGATGGTCATTATTAATATTTTTCTTAACTATTATCGTTATTGGTTCATTATTGTTATTATTATTATTATTGGTCTTAGTAGATTTTATTTAATTTTGAAGGTTTGACGCCAAGTAGTGGATGCTTCTAGTTCTGGGTCACCGGTAGTCTAGTATCGAGGTAGAAGTAGAGGTGTGAAAAAACTGGTCAACACCATTGGCCAGGTAGCTATTAAGTATTATTTTGTATTTTTTTCTTTTCTATTTATAAATTTTTTTATTTAAAATTGAGTCTTTGAAATTTTTTCATTAAATTTTTTTTTGAATTTTAAATGATTGCTTATTTTAAATTTATTTGCTTGAATATGATTAATGAGATTAATGATTAATTTGAAATGTTAATGTTAAAATTTGATATTGATTTTATAGTTATTCACTTAATGATAATTATTGTTTAATTTATTTTTTAATTTCTTATAAAGTTCATTTATTTATTTTTGTTGTCATGTTGGGATTTGTTTATTTTTGTTTCATTTCAGTTTTTTTTTCTGCACTGGCCCTGTGTCTGAAGTTGCTCCGGTAGCTGTTCTTGTGGCTCCGTTTATGGTACTTGGTACCAACTAAAAACTTAATGGTGCAGTGCACTTAACTAATATAAAAATTAAAAGGCAAAAAAGGCTGCATTAATAGCCAATAATTTAAAAAGGAAAGTGGAAATTATAAAGGGAAAAACAAATTGGAAAAATTAAAAACAGAAAACTGACATTTGGAAACTAAAAAGACTATTATATTGAAAATAAATAAAAATTGACAAATAAGAATAAAAAGTAAAATTGACTTCTGGAAACGGAAATAAATTATTAAAATTATGATGAAAATTTGAAAGATATGAAATAAAAATATAAAAGAGATTGATCAAGAAATTGACAAAGAAGATTTAGGAAAACAATTTGAACAATAGAAATGAAAAGCGAAAATTAAATAAAAGTATAGGTACCATTTGAAAGGGTACCATAAGTGGAATAAATATTGTAATAAACAGAAAAACAATAACATATAGGTACCGTAAAAGTATAGGTACCATAAAGAGTGCCATAAATAGTGTAAGTACCCTCAAGGTTCGAAAACCTGGAAAGAAAGTGGTACTCCATATACAATAAAGTGGAAATTCGGTATTTAAAATACAATAAAGTGGTACCATATGTGATATAAACAATATTTAAACACAAAGACATTCAGAATTGACAATTTCGCATATTTGATTTTTTATTATTATTATTGAAAATATTGGTTATTATTTTAATAAATTTCATATGTTGTAGGTATAGGTGTGGTTTATAATATATGGTATGTTGTAACACCTGGTGGTGGAACTAGTAGGTGCTGTAGTATAGTATTATTGGAATAACGTGTGTATTAGTGGTATCGGTGTAGGTGGTATCTGTATCGGATTACCGTGTTTTCTTTGTAATTAAGTAGTATTAGGAATACCTTATAAATTTTTTTTGTATAAAATATATTTCAAAGTTTTTTTTTGTGATATTATTTTTCTTTAACTTTAATAAAATTAAGGTGTATGTATCTTTTATTTATATCCCCTTTATCTGTCCTGGAAGGCAGCCTCTCTACCTAATTTTTTCAACTTGAAGCTCCGGCTTTTATTTTTTTATAGTAAAATCCGCACATTCCAGAGACAAAAGCAATGACTTCAATAGAGTTGTACCCCAACGATCCCAACAGGGGCTATCGGACAACCCACGATTCAACCCTCTAATAGTCTGCAAGATAAATTTGAGCTCTTCTAATCTTCCTTATTAACAACTCTGTGTCTTTTGAACCCTTTTCCTATCTCAGACTCCCCAAGGGATTATATACCCTTGCGGATGAAATGAATAACAGCTCCCAAATGGAGTTTGAGGTGATGACCAACTGTCTTTCTAATACTCACTGAGCTACTGAAAGGCGAATGTAAAAATGTCCAAAGTAAAGGACCGCAAAATTTATTATGAATTCGTTTGATGTTTGTTTTCAGGATAGATGATCAAAGAATAAATGGTGTGAGATTGATTCAGAAGATGAAAGCTAGTGGAAGAAGGTGCATGATTTCTGGGATTTTACATAGGTTAGGTGCAGGTCAGGAATGGCTGGGGGAAAAAGGGCTTTAGTGTGTAAATGGAAAGGGGTTTAAGAAATTGGGGTTTTTCAGAAAAATATTTAGGTTTTGGATTGGGAAGAGATTTCGGATAAAGCATTCTTTTTGGCGGCAGATGGAGTTTCACTTTGGGAGCGTAAAAGCTGTTTTGGGCTTTTTCAGCACCAGGTTTAAGGAGGGACTGGTCTTAGCAAAAAACTTAAGGTAAAGTTGGGGGGGTGATGAGCTTAAATCTGGATACGAAAAATAGCAATGGTAAACTGTAAATAGTGGTGAATATATACATAAAACTAGTGTTGTTACAGGTTCAAATAATTAGGAACATTAGGAACATTAGGAATATAGAGACAGTAAAAAGCCACATGGGCGCTATCGAGACTGGCCCAGTCAACCCACTACCCAAACAAAAACTAATGATATATAAATACCCAAAGCACCCTAGGGCTGGTCAATTTGTTGTAACTACAAATCCACCCAATTTGGCTTAATACAAAACTTTAATGATATATAAATATTGATTACCTAACCATTCCGACATGTAACAATAACTAAGATGGGTGTAACATTTTCCATGTACAAAAAATAAATGTTAAACTTAAAAACCCGCCAATTGGCTTCGTCAATATTTTATATGATACGCCAACCCAATCCATAACGAATCTAACTGTTTCTTAAATGTTGCAATCGAGGTCACACTCAACAACCTCCTCTGGCTGGACTATTTCCATAATTTAACCAACCCTATTACGAAAATGGGCATGCTTTCTTATTATTCAAGTGGCATGCTTTTCTTCTCTAATTTTTTATCTAAGGCGTTGGAAAGAAGTGCAATTTACTAGGAAAATTATGGTCTTCTATGATTATCAAATAGATGTAAAATATTTTGTAGGGATTGTATTCATGTCCCCCTTCTGAAAATCGCCTTTCTACCAGAGAAAACATTTCCAACGTCCCTTCACCTCATGCCTCCTAGCCTCTTTACCCCAAACCCAGAAATGTCATCCATGTCCACAATATTTAACAAAATCTACTATCAAGGAAGAACAACGTCATTTTTCTTTAAATTTGAGTTAAGGTTGCCAATAACTAATCCACAACTCCTCAATTAATGGTCCAATATACTATTATACAGTTTACCTTATTCCTTTCCTCTCTTGAAACAAACATTTGCCGATTATTAATTTGCCCCAAGCATCTTATTAGCTTATTTCTAGCTTCCAAAACACTGATAATCCCAACTTTCAAATTACCTGCTTATAAGTTTATTCAACTAAATCTTCTCTTTCGTTGTATGTTGCTCACTTCACCTGTTTCAAAATCTGCAGTTTAAAACTTTTATTATTTTGATGTAACTAGGTGAAGAAAAAACCTTTACACTTGTTTTTACTATTTAAATCAATTGCCACTTTATCTTGGCCCACCCAAGAACGGTTTTATCGAGTTATTCATTTGAATCTTTAGCATCCTTCACTATTCCTAAACTTTAGTATCATCTACAAATTTAGCTGAACTTTCCATTTAAACCTTTGCATTTAATCCCACTTTATCTTAATTCATTTATTATTATATTTTTCTCTTTCGTTTTAAAATTCACTGCAAAAAAAGTAGAGATAATAATTTTTACATCAACGTGGTGTGGGAACGATATGAATTGTTAGCAAGATTAATAGATAAAGGGATGCCTCACTCTCTCACAAATACCAAACTTACCAAAAGAAGTGTGGTCTAACACTCCAAATATGTGAAAGTTTATTAGTGGCTTCGACCACCGAAATAGATCCGAACTGTCCACTGGCAGATAACCCAAATTCGCACATCCACTTATCATTGAGCGTAACTTTAACTGACATCTTAGACTCTATCTCCTCGAAAAAGCGCGTCGCTCCTATATATGACATGTTTGTGAGTTCCTATTGACTTTGCACAAGATGGCTAGTCTCAAATGGTCTCTATCTCTCGCAAAGACTTGCTTCAAAATTATTTGATATAAATACCAACTCATCATTATTTTTCCATACTAAACTAACCCTGTATATTTTATTATATCTCACTCTAATTATAATTTTCTGATAGGGTAGTAGGTGAGTACTATAAATACTATCAATACTTGATATACTCTAATATTTAAATATATTACCTATAATATATAACCAATGTACCCTAACCTATAGTATTATCACTCATACCTATATATTAATATATTATTTATCATCTATCATCATATCACTTCTTCCCTACCAAGACCTGGTGTGCGAGTAAGTGTGCGGTAACATGCACCGGAACTAGGAAAAGTAGTTGATAGTATAACGACAGTAATGTCCTCATATGTGTGCGAATGTGGGCGTTTAATTGACTCTTTGTAGTGAATCTCCGGGAACAGATCTGGCACTGTTCGGTAGTTTCAAGGAGATCGCGACGGTACCCTAACTTAAGGCAATCTTCATGCATATGGTGGTGTTCATCTTTGACTCACGTTATAGGATATGATCATCCTCAACATACCACCCTTCACAAATAATCCACCTCCATTCACTTCTATTACTCCCTTTCTCTCGAGCCTCTGCCTGAAAACTCACATTTCCCCTCCTCCAGTCATTTCCTTTACTGGGACTCTCAATCCACTTATACCCCGGGTGGATGCTTATCCCAGTGGTCTTCTGTATTCCCAGCAACTTCACCACTATACATCCGCTCTCTTAACACAACCGAATATTATCAATCCATTCTATGCGACCAAAGGCACATGACCAAACCATCTAACGTACTTTCATTTATTCTCTCATTTACCCCATTCTTCACATGAACAACAAACTTCTCTAGATTATGTACCATTCACTTCATTTTATCGAATTATTATCTCACACATTCTAATTCCTAAGATTGACTATCCTCGAACAGACATTTGTGCTTTTTGATCTATACCTTATATATCCAAGACACATAGTTACTTAACTTAACCATTAACACAGGATAAACAGCATATGTCATGTTAATGTGCACGCTTGACTAACGCATTCCAAGACGTATTCCTCGTGTTAGATAACAAACAATTTAATTGCACCAGCACCTTCTGGCCATTCCACAACCCTTTTCCTACTTACACTCGGCACTTATCGCTTCTCCCTTTTATTCATACCGACATATATCCTAAATATTAAGCTCAGACATCTCTCTCACTGTTTGGCTCACTGGAGGAGCTAGTTACAATATTTATCACACCGAAAGACTGTCTTCACACCTCACACACCATCAATCTTTCTCTTATCTTACTCTTAATCAACCTCCTTTTTTACACTCCCTGCCAAATCATCTCTACAAATCCTCTCAAATCTCATCTCTCATCGCCACTACAATATCAATATTATCATCCGATATAATTAGGGTAGGGTCAACTCCACCTCTCTTTCCATTTTCCCCCTGCACCCCCACCCTAAATGCGGTTTCATATCTGCGTCAAATATTCACATATAGTTATATTACCTAAATAGATATATATATACTTTTATATATACTAATAAATAATCACTACTCTAATAGAAATGGTTTTAAGCTAACTGGTATTATATCACTTATATATATAATATTATATATAATTATTATATAGTCTCCTTATAATAATAAAATTTATACTTACCTATATAGTATATAGGAGAGAGATAGAGAGAGAGATCTGGAGATGAGAAGAGCAGAGATGAGAATTTTAACCAATACTTATAATACTACGTTTGACAATATTTTACGTTGAAGATATGTGTGTGCCCTTTAATAAACCATTGATCAATCTGCTACTCATACACACATTATAGCTCTCTTTCGAGATTTTCTACTCAAAGCAACACCTTTCATATATATACAACTCATCTGGGGAGGTTCATAAAGCCATGGTTTCTCCAATCATCTCACCACTATTTGATATAGCAACATTTATCACTGGAACTCACGTGCGCTAACATTATACAAACAATACTATTACATTCATAGATCTTCGCTTATTCATCACGATCATAAATGACGGCATCAGTGTCCTCAGTAGACATTTTCTCCAGTGCCTCACGCAGTGTTGGATTGTCTTTAATGACAACCTCATCGACATTCAAGCAACATATAGAGCAGCATACATCAAATATTAAATTCTCCTATGTAACCTCCTACCTAACTAATTCACTCCTTTTTACTGGATCTTCTCTCATTGGTTCCACACAGATTTATACATTTTTCTATCCCTCATAGAGACATTAACACCCCATCTCGAGAATATATCTTAAAAAAAGGCTTTACTCCAGTTAACTCAATTTATTCTATTATCTGTCAACAAAAAGTAACACTATTAATTTGATTATAAATCGTTCGTGCTTCATTTTATCCGTTTTATTTTATTCTTAAATATATATATATTTATTCCTTATTTTCATTGTATCTTTTTTAAGCTATTCATATCATATATTAAATTTTATCTGTTTTTGTATACACATTGTTTAAATACTTTATAGTTCCTTCTACGCGCTCTCCCTACACATCCCTCTCTCCGAGGTGTTTTCTTAATTTAAGAATGGTTGCTATAGGTCCTCAAAATGAGTTAATATTTTAGTTGTTACCTTACAATATTACTTTTAAAAAAAGCTGCTTCGCCTCCCTTAATCCTCGAATGTACAAAACAGCCCTTAGTTACCGTGTCTTCTTGGCTACTATTGTGTACTGACTGATGAGTAGATGTCGAGTACTCATAATGACTTGTTGAAAGAGTCGTACAGTCAAACTATAACATGGTTTTAGCAATGTTGATATAAATTATTCTCTATAGCTGTTTGGTAACACTATTCAGTAAGTAACTCGTGAAACAAGATCATACATAAGTACTCGGATTAATAATATATAGCGACACAAGTATTCTCTGACCTCTACCTCATCAATAAAATGAAAAATATGTTTTGAATACATATTCAATAAAAAATTATCGAGTAAGTTTATATAAATAGACGGATGTGAGCTCTTAAGAGAATAAGACTTATCATTTCATAGAATGTATAGCACTATATGGATCATCAATGAAAAAATTAAAACACAAATAAAATAACTTCAATTAAAATATTTTGTGACTTAAAATTTATGGAATCGACTCTCTCTCTTGAATAAAGGGTCTGAAAGGTACAGACACGACAAACGACTTTGGATCGTTCATTTTGGGTAGTATATTATTAGTCGTATATAATAATGTTTAATTTTAATTGTCTTCAAAAAGTATTTTAATATGTTTAATTAAAAAGGTTTTTAATATACAGTGAATTTAATTAAAGGCAACCATCAAAACCTCAGTATATATATATATATGTTGTGATATATTTACTAATTACTGTAATGGATCCCATAATAATTATTTTTTATAATATAATTTAAATATTAAATATTTGTGATTATATATTATTGTAATATTAAATATATAAGTATTAGTAATTTTTACTAAGGGTCTAACCTATTATTAAGTTTTATTATATATGATATGTTTAAATTGAGTGAGTGATATTGTTCCATCGAGGTTTTCACCCTCAGGTTCATACTTAATTATACGACTTCTTCTCCTTGTATTCCTGCGTAAGATATTCGAGTCGCCTAATATAGGCTGCTTTAGGATGATAATCTTTTTCCATACCTTAGAAAGGGTGTGTATGTCTGGCTCCTTTGGCACCCCTCTAACTGGATAGTCCCGTTGTTATTTGATCCTACGATTCTGCTCAGTGTGGATATTTTATTATAATTAATGACCTGAATAAATACGATCATCGGTTTTTCATAGTTACGCCTTTAAAAGTAGATCTCAGTGATATACTCTCAGATACTCTCTATTGATAAAATTGTTTCTGCGTTAAATGGTTGAGAACTTTTAGGTGGCATTATTCATTATAAGTCAGTGCAATATACTGTGTGAAATTCAAGATTACTTATATATTCACGCTCTTAGTGTCTGCAAATTGAAAAATGAATTTTGCTGAATTTAATATTAGGTTTCTTTTGAATAACTATGCTTTATATATTTGAGAGTAGATTTATACATAATTCTTTATTTAACACACTATTCAACTTTATTATAGACATGTTAACTTATCGATAACACGTGTTTGTGTGGTACAGGCTGCGCGGATGTCGTTAATAATAAATTGTGTCGAATTCCGACGTCCGACATCTTCTGACTCTTAGAATTCAAATTTGAGATTTTATCGACTTGCCGTTATCATACGTACTCCTCGACTACCACTTAAACAAAATGTTACCGATGCGACTCTCCGATCTTCACTAACACAAATATGAATTCCGACCTCGACTATCGTACTTACACTATCACAAAATAACACTCTCTCTCTCTCGCACTCCGGACTCGACTCACGGACTCTGACTCCATCAGTCAAATTCAAAATTTCACTCTGTACTCTAGATTAGTGTGCTTTGCGATTGGAATTTCTTTGTGTCGATTAAAAAAAAAACATTTTTTGTTCAACAATTTTTTTTTTTGCTTTGACTTTTCAATAAATAATAAAAAATATAACTTTCTTTATGAATTTAAATTTATTTTCTCTCAAATGCGTTGATATAACGCGTATAATTAGTTACAACGTATATGATTGTGGAGGAGGAGCAATATGAGCGCAACACATGAGACAGAGACAAATATTAATTTCAGTTTCGAAAACACATTTATACGAGGTTCAAATATAATGTGCAAATATTAGTCTCTCTCATTTTTATATATAAAATTCAAGTACCTAAAGAGAACACCTCTTGAATATTTTCCGAATCCATAATAATAATAATAATATTAATAATTAATAATAATAATAAATAAAAATAATTAATAATAATAATAATAATATTATAATTAATAATAATAATTATAATGAATAATAATTAAATAGCATTTAAGAGAATCGCTTATTGAAAATTCTATTAAAAACATCAAAGAAATTCCTCTCTAGAACCTTTCTATCTTTACTTTCACTTGTAAGCATTGTATATTAGTTTAATAAATGAGTACTTATGGTTTATATATATAATATAATATATATAAATTTATATTAATTTTTAAATAAAATATATTAATTTTGGTATATTATGGCTATAGCAGATGGATTAATTTAGTTTAATAATATTTCTTTATTTAGCTTTTGTTATTATATATTATAGTATAGGTATATAAGTTAAACTATGTTATAGTTATATTTATAATAGGTGTTTATATTATATCCAGATGTGGGACACTTCCGCTCTTTAGCCGCTAAACCGCTAGTCCCCGCTACCTTAAGTGGAACTACCAGAATAGGTTACGGATAGGTCGTCAGGAAATGTAGCTTGACATTGCACCGTGCTCGGAGCAAAAAAAGTGTTTCAATTTTTTGTTCCCCACCTTTTTAAAAAATGAAAATATTAGCATTCATACTAAGGCGATATCTCATTGAGTATAGTAAAGAAATAATGTAATTTTTTATATATTAAGTTAATTAAACAGTTATACTATTAGGTTAAGACATATATTGTTTTTGAATTAATTAAACTTGCCAAAAAATAATCATCAAGCCTTCGTGAAAGGTAACGCGATATTATCAATTACTAGTGATATTGAAATTGATTTATATAAGACTGAATAGCTCTTAATTTACCTCTATCGTTGGATAACACTTTTAATTGATATAAGATAGTAATTTAGTTACTTTTATAAGTAACATAGGCAATAATCTAATATTCGAATTTGCTGTTGTAAACCTCCAAAATTATAATAGTACTTGCTATATAATATTATATATATATATATATATATAATATATATATATATTATATAACTATAGTATATATCATAGTATATCATAATATATATACCTTAATACATGTTAGTATTTATTAGATAATATATGCATAGTATTATGAGATATTGGCTATACGAGTCGTGTGATACGTAAGCTATTAGATCGTATCTTGCAAGAGGTGCGAGGCAATTCATGGATGATAAGCCTAAAGTCTTGGACGAAAATAGGATCTGTCTTTATAAGAGTGGACAGGTCGGGTCAGAGGTGAGATATATACTATTAATGGAATCGAGAATGATTGGTGAGGACTCCGTGCAATGATCAATTGACTGCATGGAAGCGAAACTAGAGCCCAGCACTTCCATGACACCAAGGCATCTTCCCTTTCAGCATATGGCAGAATTTGTTAACTTGGTCATAAATATAATACACCTCTCCCTAGTACTGCGGCTGTAGAGCGAATTATTTAGTATTGGTTGGGAAATTTTGGGGCAAAGAGGTCAGGCCTTAAATGCTTTATTTTTTGACACCTAATCTTTTTCGAAAGGTTAAATATGATGATGTCTCTTATTCCTATTGAATGATACATGATGTGCGCGTGTAGAAGGGAAGAGAAAGATACATTGAGGCTTGTCTGTGCCAAATAATCATTTAATTTTCATATAATATTATAAATAAATTTTTGAGGATATATACTATTTAGTGATTTAATATTAAATCTTTTGTGAAGTCGCAACATTGATTAGCGCGGAGACAGTGGCGATACGTACGGAGTAATAGCGAATAGCGGGAGGTTAGATGGCTGCTTGATATGTGCGGGAGGAGCGCTAGCGGGCTACGTTTCTTCAAAGTGTCGGAGGTTGCAGGTGCAGTTGAGACTGAGCCCCGGATATAGCAGAGCGAGGGGTGGCCCACCTCTGATAGAGTGGATATAGAATGGGAATAGCTGATTATTAGTATGATAGTAATATATATAAAGGTATATAATATAGTATATATATATAGGTATATAGGGATCACGATGATTAAATATAATATGAGATAGTGCTATAATACCTCTAATAGGGTCTAAGTTGAAGATATATATGAATAAGTGAGGTATATAGTGTAATAATAAGGATATATATATGATATATATGAAATTTAATTCAGTTTTAATGATGATAAAATAAATTAAAATAAAAAATATAAATAAGAATGAGAGTCGCTAGCTATATATAGAGATATATATATAATATTACATTTATATTAACAGTAAGTTTTAAATCTATATATATATATATATATATATACTATATACTATATATTATAAGGAATTATTAAGATTAAAATTAAAATAGTTTATAATTATAAATATATATATATTAATATTAGAGTATATAGGATTCTCTCACTGAGTGAATATGGATAATGCTCTAAAAATAACACTAATATAAACACTCAGAGAAAAAGACACTTCAACCGTTGAGAGCACTGTCATGACACTCACTCTCGCGGAAAGCAGAATTACACACGAAACTATAGCGCCATATATTTGAACAGCTACTGTATCCGACCATATCTTACACTAGACTTCTCCTATAGCTCACCACACTCAACATAATAGAAACGATTATTGTAAAGTGAGTACAAACTTAAAACCTGAGAGCGCACTAATATATTCCCTCACTTTATATCTGTAAGGTGGCGTGTGTTCATAAATGTACCGGTTCTTGATACGAATGACATAATAATATTAACGAAGTGTATTTCTCAAATAACCTACCCCCACCAGGAATATCAGAACAACATAACATTATGTGGAAGCCGAGTTTTTTTATTTTTGTTTGTGTTAATCACACAGCCGTTGTAAATTTAAAAGAAGAAACACTAGATCTATCAAATCTAGGCACTTGGACTGCCCGAATGGTGTTGCACCTACAATATTTGACTTACATTTGCTGAGACTCCATATAGGTCCCATCTCTCGGAAAAAACCAAAATCCTTATAACGGATAACCAACAACACAACTTTTTAACCGCTGACTGATCATCTTTAAGTTAGCATTAATAGGTATGAGTCGGGACGACCCTCACCTTATTTTTGCGCAAGAATATATTATCAGTTCATCAATAGAATTTCAAGAGTAGTATGATACTATGCTTAAAATAATTTCAATAACGAAAAGCTTTAGGTTAATAAATGCTATCTGTTTTTTGTAGACATCAAAATCAATGTTAATTCTGACGGCTCATTATCTACAGGCATATAGGTGATGAAAACGGACTTTCATTAGTATGTTAATGTGGATTATGAGCCATGGATCTATTCACCGACGTGAGTGGTGACAACAGAAATGAGCATTACGTAGAATAGTTGTGAGATTTACAAGCGATTACAACCTATAGTCAACTTGGGGATAAACATTTTGTGATGAAAGATTTGGCCCCATAAAGTGAAATATTTAAAGTGTGAATCTGATGGAATAATCGCGCAATAGTTCAGGTGTGAAAAGATTTAAATTAATAAAAATGACCATTACAAAATTTATATAATTAAAGATAACGTAACAAATAAACACAGTAAGAGAATTCGATATTATAGATTTCTCTTCAAAATCTTCCAGATATGCTGTTTGTCAGTAATGTTGAAGAGGATAGTGCGCCATTGTCTGTAAGTGTTTTGAATTCTCACTCAAAACTAAAGACACCTCAAGACAGAGTATTAACAGTCAGACACCATATACCATAAGATCAAACAACATTCGATGATTCCTTTAGCACATAGAGGAGTGCATTTGCCAGGATCAAAAGACCATACGTTACGAAGTGTGGAGTCCACAGATTTAAAACTGCTGAGTCAGGACCTGTACGTCAGACATATATAATTAGTGTTGCAGTTACGAACTGTATGAGAGTAGATTGGATAGGACGGACAGGGCATATTATGACATTTCTCCAAGCAAGATACCCAGCGACAATGAATCTTTGCTAGGAAGCAGTGTTGCAATACGGCAACAGAGGTCAGATCAACTAATTAGTAATATTTCTACAACACTTCACGAGATATTTAGTCATGGATACGCCTCCGTGAGTCCACAGAATTATCACGTACAGAGATTTCGGTAGGCCTTCTACTATTCAAACACCACGCATTAGAACAGACCTTTTTAACATAAAAGAGGATTTTTTAGGTGTTAACTCATGGGAGCGATAGTAAAATTATTTTATTTTCCTTATAGGGATATATATCAAATTTAAAAGACTCATTCGCTTACAAAGAATATAATGGCCTTTTGAGATGTCTCAAGATATAGAGACGAAAACAGCGTCGGAGGAATCCTTATGATAGGGAGTACTATCTTCTTCTCCATGTATATTATTTGTGCAAGATTATTTTTTAAAGATAATTTAGAATTTTGTACAAAAAATAAAAGATTGTAGAGCGTTGGAAATAAAATCAAAGAAATATATATATTAAGAGTAATAATAATAGAGTGAATAAAAGGAGACTGCTACAAATGCCTAAGTAAATTAATAATAATAATAATTGAATAAATAATAAATAAATTAATATCTCTATATTTAGGCTCCGCAGCTCCGACTCCGACTCCACTGTACACGGAATCTGTCGACTCTCGTTACTCGCGAGCTCCGGACTCATCTTTTACGCCAGATCTTCTCGACTCGAGCTCCGACTGCCGACGTACCACTTGCATCAAGAGTATTTCGAACGTCTACCTCTACTTCCGGGACCCGGGAAATTGCGCTTGAGCGATCACATACTCCAGAGCTCCACATACTGGACTTCGACTTCTCTCTCTCGGAGCCCTGATTGCTCGCGAGTGTGCCAATCTGAAGTCGGAATCGCAGAAATTGGTAAATTAAAAAACACACTTATAGAGAAAAAGATACGATTTTTTCAAGAGTGGTGGAAGATCAGGAGTGCGTGGAGTCGTTGGTCAAGTGTGTTTACTTAGGTCTCGGAGGTTGGAGTTATCGGGAACTATGAATGGTAGAAGTTGAGAGGCCGCACCACACACTTTTTGCACACTCACAAAGTGTGTGAATTGTATACTCGTGTGAGTGGCATGACGTCACTCACTTCATACAAGGTTCACCGACTTTGCGACTTGTCATTTTCAATTTTGGTTGAGTAACTTCTGTGAGAGTTAAATTATACCATAAACGAGCCTTATCTAATCTATATTATAAGATCATGAAAAAAAATGACACAGATAAAATGGTACGAAGAGAAATTTATCTCATGACAATGAGTTATCTACTAGCTTGTCAATAGTATCTAAGCGAGGAGCAAAAAAGCGTGAAATCTGCGCATTTAGAGCTGGCCATTTGCTATTGAGAAGGCGCGCTCTCGCAATGAGATTCAAGAAGAATGCGGAGAAGGATACATCTGGAATCTGGACCATATGTGTAAGGTAATGAAAACTAAAAGCTAAGCCCCATTACATAACTCTGTTTCAAGTCATTCATTCAGAAAGCATATCAGCAGTTAGAAAGTGTTAGAAAGTTTAAATCATGATTGCGGAAGCGGAGTCGGATCGGAGTCAGGAGCCTGAGTCGTGGGGTCGTGCAATTTTCACGGAGCCGGATTCGGAAGTCGGATGCTCGAATACTCTGTGGGTCACAAAGTGGAGTCGAGATCGATTCCGACGTCGAAGATTCCTGTTGTATAAGTGGTTAGTCGGAGGTCGGAAGAGTCGGAGTCAGAGTCGAAATGGAGTTCCTGTGTAAGTGGAAATCGGAGTCGGAGTCTGAGTAGATACACAGGTGAGTCAGAAAATTTAAAGAGATACTATATAGTATGTATATTTATAGAATTATTATTATTATTATTATTATTATATATTATTTATGATGTTCTTAAATGTTTGGATATATCTATTATTCTTTTTATAAATTAGGGATATTTAGTACCCATACAGTGTGATTTTGATTGAATGTCTATTATTAGGATTGTATTAATATTATTATTATTATTATTATTATTATTAGCAATAATTATTAAATGATTAATAGGGCAGATTTCATTTGTGTTAAAGCCTCTGAATATATCAAAATTATATTGGCTTTTATTTATTATTATTACTTATAACATAATTAATTATTGTATGCTTATTCATTATATAATGATTATTCTCTCCATTATATTATTAGAATATAATTATTATTTATATATTATTACTAATTATTAATATATTTATATTAGAATATGAGAAAGTTATAATTTTATTATTCCAACAGTTCTAAATAATCTGATTATTTTTTACATAAGTCGATCTTTTGACTTTGAGAGTTTCTTTCGAAAACTATACTTGAAATCAGGAGATTAGATTAAAAGACTATAATTTACTAATTATGTGTGCCGACAGACGTTTTCAGATACTCCTATTACTGTGAGAGGCACATTCTCAGTGAGGGAGGTTATTTCTTGTATGCGGAATGAGTTCGTGTTAAATAGAATTTTATGTAACAAGTAAGAAATCAATTATGATATGAGTCTGCAGTGAGTGAAAGATCTGCATAAAATCTCTTCAGTGTTTACCAAGTCGCTTGCGTGTTATTTGAGTTCTCGCCAAACCATGGAATTTTAAGGTTCTGGACTTCACACGGATCCGTATAATATTGTGAAGTGTTATAGAAAGACACATAGTGTTTTTATTATCTTGATTGACCATTTGTTTAGCTCTCCGTATTGGAAATGTTCAAAAGAAATTTTATACCAGCGTGGAGGAAAGAAGTGGGCGTTGGGGAGGGGTGTGGTGCTAGGAGATCTGTTTTGATATGCCCTTGTCACTAGTTAAAAACAACCAATAATTTTAATCTTCTAAGTCTGAAATCTTTCTGTTGATTTCTAGCGCTATTTTGCTTGAGATTAAACTTTGAAATAGTCCCTGTTCAGGTGCCAGTTTGAAAAAAAGCGGGAAATGGGGATCAATTGAGCAAATGTCGGAAGTATCATGTCTTATAGTGATTGCATCAATGGTTAAGTGAACATGTGAAAGTATTCACATTACTCGTCTCTTTTATTGAATGCAGTGATAGAAGATTTACTTTAACGTAATTAATGGTCTTGCGCGCTATTTGAAACAGTTTTTCATTTCGAAATGTTGAAGAGAAAGAAAGTTTAGTACACACCTCTTTCTGATCCGGTGATTCTCTTAAGCATATGTCTCCTTTAATTATAATAAGTAATATTGTTAAAGGGGTTTATATATATTAAATTTTCCAACTTCGAAATATAAAGAAATATGTAGGATTGATGTGCGAGGCAGGGTAATAGAATTTATACTATTTAGATGCGGGCAAATTTCCATCATAAAGTTTTCCCAAATTGAACATAGGTTGTATGCTCTGTAGAAGCTGTAGAAGATTTTTGATACGAATAGATGTGCTTTGTAAATAGTCCGTGTCGCAATCAGACACATCCCAATAGTAATATTCGAGTAATTAACAGACCATTATCAAGATGGGGTTTGGGACATGTATGCCTGTTAGATAATGAGCCGTCAGGAATTAAACATTGATTTTGATGTCTAAAAAAAACAGATAGATTATATAAAACCTAAGAGTATTCGTGTAGTGTGTGAACTGATTAAGGCATTGAACAAACTCATATAGAATTTCTATTGGATGAAGATAGTTAATATATGATTCTATGTACACTCTAATATAATGTCGCAGTGGGGGGGTCAGTTTCACAAAATTCTGATGTAAAGAGTACGGGGTTAAATTTTGTCTCTTCGTTTCACTGAGAGTATTTTTGTTTATTTGCCAGGATACTGGACAGTACTACGAAGTCAGCTAATGTAGCGTCAAGTAGGTTGAGACGTCATTATCGGCACTCAGATCAGTTTGTAGATTATATGTTTTCTTTAAATATTAAACGGTGTTTGAGTTTACAAACAGACATTAATAAAAATGGTTATACATATGTTTGTTACTGTATATAACTGGAGGGAGGTAGGTTTGAGTGTTGAGTGATACACTTCGTTTATAAAACTATTATATATATAAACGTATCAAGAACCGGTGCGAGATTTTATGAACAAACATCTTTTCTTATTCAGCAGCCAAGTGGAGGACGCAATTGGAGTGTACTCACGTCGGCTTCAAGTCATTCTTATAGAAGTAACTTGACTCACACGATTTAAGGACCCACCATTCTTAGTGTATTTAGTTTAATTGATGAGAACAGTTATTAAGAACTTAATTAGGTCGGAATTAATGCTGTTCAGATTATTGGGTAATTTTCTGTGTATAAACCGTTCCGCACATAGATTAATTAACTTGGGTCATCAATAAAGAGTGCTAAACTCTCGCGTGTTATTGTGTATTTTGTAGGACAAGTCCATATTGTAATTAGAATATATTAACGTATATAATATGATCTCTTTCAGTACATAAAGTAAGTTAGTAGCCTAGTATAAAAAATCTTGGATAATAATGATTAAGAGAGTACTAGTGGTCCATATTCAGTTTAAATATTATAACGTAATAATATTATTATATATTACTATATATATATTATATATATCCTAAATTATAAAATCCAAGTTCTTTTTACACCCAATAAATAATTTTGATCTTCACAAGTTTTTAACTTTTGAGTTTTTTTATTACTACTATAAGCGTAGTTATGTTTATTAATGCCTGGACCTCTCAAATTATTATTAATTATTATTAGTTCAATTATAGTATAAAAAAAATGTCTTTGTTTAAAAATTTTACATTTGTTTCACAATGTTTTTCAGGCTTATAAATGATTATATTTTGATAGATAGTTAATAGCTACACTAAAGCTCTAGATAGTTATTTTATTTAATTGACGCTCTCCTATATTAATAATAAACTTTTAAAATAAACGAATAAATGGTTGGCAGATCTTAATTACGTAATTGGACAATTGTTCTTCCGAAAAGCGTCTGAAATTATTAATCATTTGTTTAAATCATGTGTGTATCTGCGGCGTGGCATCTTTTAGTGTCTTTAATACGAGTTACAGTGTTGGTAGGCTTATCGTATTAAGATTGGAGATGTAAGCACTTCTCACTCTCGGGAAAAGTGGTATAATTGTTTTTATTCTGTCCAAAAAGCAAGCGAAAAAAACTTGTTGTAGAATATAAAAAAATGTTTTTAATTCTTGTCTAAACTCTTTGTTGTTTGAATGTTGGACTGCTGGGGAGTCGAGAAAGTACGGTTTTAAAAGTCGGAGCTCACGAAAATTTTTTGATTAAGTGGAAGTCTCTGTTAGTCGGATGAGAGAGATACGAATTCCCTCTCTCTCCTCTGTTTAAGTGGAGTAGCTTGTAGTCGGCGGTAAGATGTTTTTTAATCGAGGATAAACACGCCGAAATTTCGGAGTTCGAAAAATATAGTGCCAAATTTGATTTAAGTGATCGGGAGTCGGGGATGTCGAAAAAGAGAAAATTCATTAACCTTGTTTTAGCGACTCCGCAGCCCTGGTTTATGAGCGTGAAAATATTTAGAGAGAGGAGTAGTAAGTCACGAGAGAAGTGGCTCAACGTGGTTTCAAAAGAAAGGTCAAAGGGTCCTCGTTCACCCCTTGTTACACAATAGTGAGTATTCAAACTATATAAATAAAAGAAGTTTCTTTGCTGCACTGAAAAGAAGATGTGAAGATATAATTTATAACTATATAACTTCAGACGAATACATAATTAAGGGTCCAGGTATTATTCTACTATAGCTATATATATAGGTTTAAATATATATATATATATATATATATTAGTGTATATATAATAATAGGCTATTATATATATATGTATGATATTTTTATAGATATAAATATATATAATTAATAGGATAAAATAATAGAAATATATAATATACGAACTATTATATATAAAACCAGTCATCATATATTAAAGAAAGGTATACTCACTCACAAGTAAAAATGATAAGTGAAGATAGGTCAATACGTGATAATAATGATATTTATAAATATAATTTTTATAGCATAGACATTTATAGATAATTAAATTATATATATGTAATATAATAGTTAATATATAATAGAATCATTGTGAGAAAGGATATAAATAGTATTTTTTATTAATGTATATATATATAACTTATTATATTTAATTATTAATAAATATATTATATATATATATAAATATAAATAGGTATATATATAAGTAGTATATATAATAATATATATATATATAGTAGATCATATATAAATGTATTATATATATTATATGGTGATCCAATATTATATAATAAGATTGTTAATATATATATATAATATATTATTAGTTTGATAGTTATCTATAATAGTGTAATTTAAATAAATATAGGTGATATATAGGTTTGAGTGTATCAATATACTATATTTTTCAATATGCTATATATTTTATGCTAGTATTACTCACTCAATGATGTATATATTATTTACTTGAATAATATATATAATTAATAATATTTTATAGATTTAAATTAAGTTTAGTGAGGGAGTGATATATATATCAGGAGAGTGAGCACACTTGCGCTAACTTTTCTTTTGTTGTGTCCGAATTTCGCATCCTCGCGCATTTTTATCTTGCTTCGCACTGTCCAGCTATCGCAATTTCGCTAGCTGTCTCTCTGCACTTCGCCAGATCCGATTTTACGCGAGACTTGGTTAGTTCTATAGCTAAATTACCTTGTGTTGCTACATATTGAAAAGTTCGATGGCTATCATAATCCTGCTTAGCACCATTATTTGTAGTTAAAAACATAATTTGCAATAAAAATTACCTTACTAATTGTATATATTTATTAATTTTTATTATTATAATAGTTAATATAATAATTTAACAAGATATTTAAAAAAATAGGTTTTATTATATATATATATATATATATATATATATATATATATATAATAGACTCTCTCACCTATTTATTATATATTAGATCTACATTAGGTTATTAATAATATAATAGTGCCTTAGTATCACTATACAGTCAGGTATATATATTATATATATATATATATATATAATATACTATATACTACTTATGTGGATATATAATAATACTTAGTATAATTATATTATATATTAGTATATTTATATAGAATTATTTCTTATAGTATATATATAAATAATGAGTGATATAATATATATATATATATATATATATATAATATATAGTGTAGTATATCGTAATTTGCAAAAGTAGCCACTAGTAATTTAATTATTATAATTAATTATTATATTATACAATTTATTACCTAGTAATAATATTAATATACTATATTAATATAATCTAATATATTATAGGTAGTATAATATATATATATATATATATATATATATATAATATATATATATATATATATTATTATCTTCCTTTTAACGTGCTTATCCCCTTTTCAGAGGGTAACCGGGGAAACTACGGCGAAATCGAACTTAAAGGCCGGCTAATCCAAGCTTGTCGCCACCAAGTGTTCGCAGCCGAGTTTAAGTTCTTGCCCCAGGAAGATAAAACTGCCCGCGTAGTAGATGGGGACTTTGAAACGAACGTACCCTCTCGCACGAGAAGATTGGGCTAGTCAACTACCTACGCCACCACAGACTCGCCGTTCTTTCAGCATCCCTATGTTTAGAGTGCTATTCGAGTTCCTAGTTATTGTGCTTTGAGGAGGCTGTCTGCCAGTCAACAATTCACTCTCAACACTATCGTATTGAACGGGCTATATAAAACTCTGTTCTTCCTAAGTTTTCGGAATGTTTTCTTAACAAGACATTTATAAAACTTATACATTGAGAGAGTGTCTAAACTTAATCGGAATTTTGGGAAATTTTTATAATTTTTGTTTCTGATTGCCAGTATTTCTTCTGTAAGAACAGTTCTAATGGTAATTATTCTTTGATCTCCCTCAACTGTTGGTCTTCTGCTCTTCCGCATTTGGGTGAATCTTTTCTGTGGGGCCCTAGATATATCGAAGGCTTTTGATAAACTCTGGCAACTCAAAAGCTTCTAATCATTCCTCTGAGACTCCCACTATGCGTGAAATATTCATGCTCTGTGTAGCTTTGCTTTTTGCACTTCCGTTTCAGACTGCAATAGACGTTACTATTTGGTTCTGACACATTAGCACCATAAATCCTTTAAATCTAATCCATAGGGGTGTAGCTTCAAAGAGTTTATGTTCTATCCCACAACTTCATTGTTTATTCTAGATAATTGAGTACATTCTTGATTCAGTAATAATAATTATCTGTGTCTCCTCTCCACTCTTTTCGCTGAAAACTCCACCACTCGCGTTATTCCAGTTTGAAAGACGACTCGTTCAATAGCAAATAAAAATGCTAGGTTGGTAAGCCTTGATATATGAAGAGTAACTCATCGTTGAGTATTTCTATAGCTACCTTTATACGTCTCGGCTCTCTCAAGAGAAACTGCGCGTTTGTATTCCAATGCACTCTATAACGTCGGGTCTCTTTCTCACTACTATCTTACTTAACGATAAATCGTCCAACACAACTATAAATAATCGTTCGTTTGGAAAACACAACTATAACTCTTTTCCTGTTCTTAATTTTCTTGATATTTTTCTTTTCTCTATGATCTTTCTTTGAAGGATCACATTATGTCTATTCTAAAGAAGCTTCTGGATGGTTTGGTGCTATATCGAGGGACAAACCTTTCCTTTTAGAATTTAATGGAATACTCAATTGTAACGTGCGATTCTCTCGAAAGAGCTCATTCTCACCACCAGTGGCTGTCGTCAATGCACACAGATTATGTACTGGTCAAGCAGAATGGTTTATTTAAACAATCACGCTATATAAATCATATTAAGTATGGTTAACTATAATATATTTTTATTTTAGGCTAAATTTATCGAAAAATTTATAGTAGGATTTCAATCTATGTTAAGTATTTTGAGTCTATCAAAGATTCGCTCAATGAGTAAAATATAAAATAAAAATATCGTGCCTATTGATCCAAAATGAAATTTGTCCATGTTGTAACAGTTCGACTTAATCACAAAGTAGGGAATATTAATTCTCACTATTAAGCAAGGTCTTATAGGTTATATAGATGTGAAGAGTAATAAACCAATTGGAAAGAGTATAATGAGCCATTAGTGTCGCACTAATGTTGGTATATAGAGAAGGATGGAAGTTTAGAGATACATTACCTTATGTTTTCGCTTGATAGAGTGGTCGCGTTAATGTGTGCTAGCCTTATATATAGTACAGTGCTTTCACTTTTATTGCTGAAGTGTCTTCATCGCTTTCAACAAAAACCAACAGTACATATATGTCATTGCTCAATCCATCTGCCCCTGAGTAATGATCTCAATTAGGAGTAATGTCATGAATACACTCTTTTACGCCTTGTTCATGCGCTTACTCAGTTCAAGAGTTTGGAGGGAAAATGTTAGATAGGAATGTAAAAAATGACTAATTTCAGTGACACTTTCTGCGACCCGTAAACTGTTTCTGATAAATTATACTGTTGCACCACTCTCCTTATGTTGTCGCTATTTCAGCTCTTTTTTTTGCCAAGTATATGCCTGTAACAACATCTTTGGACAAAGTGAATGTGCGCAATGCTTGATAGTTCATAGGCTTTAATTTCCTAATCAAGTGCATTGGCCCGTTGACAATTTTCGAAAAATTTGACACGGTCCAGATGAGAGAAACTTCCCTGCTTTCTAATTCAGCTTCACTCTAAACTCAGAGAGAGAAGAGAGTGTGCATATATTTCTCACTCACTTCTGTCCTTCGCCTTGTCCAGGGCCTTCACGAGAGATTCTTCACTCAAACTCCCTCTAGAGTTTTAATGTGTAGAAGTTCGTCGGTAAAAATAACTCCCTTAGGATATTACTATAGGCAGGCTATACTATAACATTTATCTTTTAAGCCAGGAGTAATATTGTAGATCTATTCTTGGCTCATATTATATTGACATCGTAACTCGTTGTATTGAGTGCAATATCCCGGCTTATCACAATCACACAAGAGTATTAATACACTAGTATTTTAGTGAGATATTCTGTGCCATGCGAAAGCCGAGAAGAGTCCACAACTTTCAAATCACTACAGATCAGCAATGTGTGCTTAAAATATTTAATCCGGTCCACTTCAAAGAGTATAGGACATTACTTTTATAGGTTTCCTTCAATCGGTGTACGCATGACCGCTTTTACCGGAAATGTGTATGGAGAAGAGAGTTGTTTAGTATAATTTGTAATGATTTAGAGAAGCGGGCTAGTTAGGCTTTTATAGAAATGTGAAGTCATAAGTGGAAAATATAAGCTCAGCCATCATCATCTACAAATAGAATACTTCCAGAGTCTCACACCATCATTTGTGAACATCTCGGAAAACATAAAACCTATTCTTATGAGTTGAGTCCTTAGTTAGTAAATAGTGGGTTCCAGTCAAAATTTTTCTACTGTCTTTCTATTTCTATATATATATATACTAAT
Organism: Trachelipus rathkii; assembly: GCA_015478945.1. Lineage (NCBI taxonomy): Eukaryota > Metazoa > Arthropoda > Malacostraca > Isopoda > Trachelipodidae > Trachelipus > Trachelipus rathkii. Next base: position 80,279 of record JABUQX010041977.1, read on the forward strand.
ATTAAACATGTTTATCTAATACATTCCACTCTTGCAGGCGTGAACTAAGAGTTCCGCTTATTGTTTTGACAAATAGAGATCTCGGACTAAATCACTTAGTTGCGGCTGTGTGATCGTGTGTGGTTTGGTATTTATTTGATTCTTTTGGTATATATGGGGTATCTGCAATACTTGATGCTCCTGCATTAGAGTGGTCGAAAGAAGGCCATTCATTTTAAACTCACGTAATCCTATTCTCCCTTAGGCGCAAGAAAGTCTTGGATGCTACTCTGAATCTCGTTTAAAGTATATATTCTATTAACATATGGGGGACATTGGTCTTCTGTGGCTGACTGAATATTTTGGATACAAAATACATGGCTCCTTTTATTTTTTGAACTCTCTTTACACACCCAAGCCTCTAAAG
>JABUQX010041978.1:0-5000 GCA_015478945.1 Trachelipus rathkii
TATTGAGCCTTCCTACTTCTCTTTGCCCTGAATATGTCCTCAAGAATAAATCTATCTGTCAGTTCTCGTAAGGGAATTATTTACCTTGCCACACTATACACCGTTCTCGAAGACTATCCGTTCTACAACAAACGTTGCAAATTCGTATGTGGTACAAATGATCATGATTTTCGGAAGCTCCCGTGCGCTGTAGACTATACGTAATCTAGCAATTGACCAAAAGTTCTAGTTTATGGTTGGGTTTACGAGTAACGTTAGTTATTACATTGCCCGAGCACAGCTAGAGAGGGTAGAAGAGAGTCTCTGTATCATGATGTAGGTACACAGCGAGCATTGCTTGCCTTGACCTTATCTAACCGCAATATGATAACTTCACCTTAAGTCTTGTGGGGCATCTTCAACACTCTTGGTACATACCTCTTTTACATGTTCTCTCACCCCTACTCGAAGATGAGTCTTTCCGTAGAATTCGTTTTGTGTGATGGGGACGATCCTTTCAGCAGTATTTAAAAAATGCAACCGTAGAGAATAGTTACGAAGGGTGTTGCAGCCCAAAACTGACTAGGACGAATAACCGCTTGTATACGCCTCCGGGGGAGGTACTTTTGAACATTTTCTGTAATACGCGTCCTATAATATTTGTATTTGTTATTAGTGGTCATAAACCATGATATTATTATTATTAGTATTATTATTTATTATTCATTATTATTTATTATTTTATTATTATTAATTATTATTATTATTATTATTAATTATGTATTATTATATTTTTATTATTATATTTTATTATTATTATATTATTATTATCTATTATGATTATTATTATTATTGATATTATTATTATTATTCATTATATATTATTTATATTATTAGGTGATATTGATGTATTATTATTAAATGTAATGTGAATAATATTACACTGGAATATTGTGTTTCATTATGTCCTGTAGCTTCACAGCTAACGTTGGGGCCACAAAGTAAACCGACTCCCCCGGTGGATGCATCTCAATCTGGCAACCCTGTTTGGTAATCTTTACAGTGGACATATCGAACGCACATATTAGCCGACAGACTCAGCGGGTGTGTAAGATCCTAATTCGAGCTTATACAATCAAACACTTGTCATCGCTGAGAGTTCTTTCAACTCACAAGCGTAGTGACCAATTTCGGGATAAAGGTGTGCATATTCCAGGCAAATCATGGTACCTTTCGGACCCTCGTACTTTCGAAATTTTCCATTATTCTCTCTTTTACTATTGGCCCACATCAACTCACAGTTGTTTTACACCCAACCGAGATTATGTGATGTGCTCCTTATACTTCAAAATCTCGTTCATACAGAATAAGATAATCAGTGCGCGTGTCACAAAATGACAAAAAGTCCCATTCCTTTCTCATGCAAGAGATGTGATTTATTTGTTCTTAAAAGTAAAGAGGCCTAGTATAATACTACACGTGGATTATTCACAACAAACACACACATATTTTTCAAGATAATGAACATAGATGATTAGTTAAGTTTGCCTATCTTTGTGACCAGTGACATAGACAATGATATTCCCCTTCAATTGGTGGAAAAAACACTGGAAATTTAGTTAATTGAATTTTGAAAAAACCTAGTAATAAATACCTTCAAGCTCCAAACCGTCAAATCGTCGATAAGTGAAAAGAAATATTTAAACAGGAGGAAATTTTATGAGCCTCAAGCGAAACTACATAGTTATAGCTGAAAATGGTAGATCTTGCTTCTATTTGTTTTTTGGGCCTGTATTTTCGATTTTATTTACCTTAGAGCTTTTTCAAATGATATGTTTTTAGTTTTGTTTTTGGTATATATTATTTGATCGCGATTATACACGGGTTTATTTTGGCGGTAATATCATTGTTGATTTGCAATATTTTTATCATTATTTATGTCTATTATTTGTGGGATTATTTGATCCCATTGGTGAATGGTTTGTTGCCTTATAGGTGTAAGTTTGTAATGTGTCGTTTTATTTTACTCACTTTTCCTGGATATTTTATTCTTCTCTTTTTTTGGTTATTTTGTATAATAACATTCTGGTATTATACTCATTTTTTGATTAATTATGTTCTTACGGATCTTGGGTGTTTTCTGTTTTTTCTACGGTGTGGCAATTGAATTGTTGATTGGATTGCTGTGCTGGATTCCCAAAACGGTATCTGGTTCTTTGGCAATATTAGTTCTTAACTTTATTTTATTGCGTTCGCATTTGTGAGATCATTTGTGTGTATTATTATTCACATTGGTCGATTATTTTTTTTTTTGGTGTTGGTATTTGTAAAATTATATTGTTGGTGTGGTTATTTTTATTAAACTTTCGGATTTGGTTTTTTTTTTTCAAGTAGGGTCTATTCTGTTAACATTTTGGCGGATGTTGTTACAGAATTATTTTTAGATTATTATGTATTTTGGATTATTTATGATGATATTGGGGTTTAAGTTATTTTTTTATTTGTGGTTAGTTTTGTTATTGTCTATTTATGTTTTGTTTGGATTTTAGTTATATATTATTTTTATATTGTAGTAGTTTATATGCATGTTGTTATTATGTTATTAGTATATATATTTATGTAGTAGTATATTATATTTGGAATAATGAAAGGGAGAGAAAAAAACATAATTTCGGCAATGATATGATAGCTATTGTTCTTTGTAGAATATATTGTAGTGGGTGTTTGCAAACATTATAATTGTTCATCTGAGGCTTATTGAGGTAAAGAGTTTGGTTATCATGATACATTGGTTTTCCTATAATGAATGTAATATGAAAGCAAATGGGGGGTTTGAGTTATAGTGAATCTGTTGCTCTGGTGTAATAACTGAGGGGTATGAGTTTTGTAATTTTAATTTTAACCGTACGGATGGTGTTACTACTTTTTTTTACTTTCCTCCCTTTTTGACTTTTTCTCGTTCGTAGACGCATCTACTGTGCATGCGTCTGGAATATCCCTCGATCAGGCTCCCCCAACAATAGTCGGCCAATCATATTGATATCCCACTTGCCCCGGTAACGGTCTTTCCATGACTTTAGATCTTGATGGAAGCGTCCACCCTGCTCATCACTAACAACATCGCTAGGTTATCCGGAAATTTTCTTAGTTGAGAATGTAATAGGGCAACTTTATACTCATTCTAATCATTCATGAGATGAAACTGTCTAGCGTCCTGTACAGTAAAATGTTAATTTTGGTTCTCTGCTTCCCTTTCCTCCGCCACCCCCCAGAAAATTCTGTGCTACAATCTGGAAAAGCATTCCCACGGCTTCTTGCCTCTAACTACAGTCATTGTTTCGTAGCAAGGCAGCATCACGTGAGGAATGTCCGATTTGTGGCTAATCAAATATCTCCCAGCTTTTTTCTTCTCGTCAGTCAGACCAGGAAACGTTGAGCATATATAAGCGGCAAGCATTCACTCATGGTCAGGGCCTTCACCAATTGTTTCATCAAACCAAGTTTTATGTGGTAGCGGAGGTAAGGATGATGTTTCTCTCTGTACGTGGTTCACGTAACGATGTTCCTGTACCTGGCCGTCAAGGTTTCCCTCGGTGGATTTTCTCTTTTGGTCCAGTGATCCTTTGCCGCCCGGCTGTCCCAATAGGACAGGAAGCAGGGATATTTGGTGAAATCTGCTTGCAGATCGAGCAAAATGTTTCCATTTTGAGGTCGACGCATTTTTACCATCCATGTACCTGATTTTGTAGCTCTCCAAACTGTCTTGATTTTTTGCATACTCCTCTCTCATCCTACGAGTACCCTACCTGGAACCCGAGCATAACCAGTTGCCGTTGTTAACAACACACACTTTAAACTGCTCTTGGAAGTGTCAATAAACAAATAAAGTGTTACTCTTGTGCCATGGTCCAGTAGTGATTTTTATGTACCTCGAAGACAACAGCTAGGACAACTTCGGCAAATACAACCCTCATACAAGAATCGTTCAGTTCACTCTGGGTGAACAATGACGGACCCTCCGACTGTATCTCAGATGGATGATAGACATCATCCAGTCATTGGCATCCATACATGTAGACACTAAAGTTACCACATGCTTCCCAAATATCGACCGCAGTAACTTGCTGCTACTTATATGATATATGCGGAAGGTACGTCTATACAGCTCTAGTGGACAATGAATTTGTCATTCTTGGGAATTAATGCAAAATAGGGATCCATGATTTGCAAAAAACCCCCCCCGGGATTGTGATACAGCAAATCCGAGAGTATATATGGAATCAGCACCTCCGAATTACTATATATCTGCTACAAAAGTCCATCAAGAAAAATTTCACCTTTTCTTGTTGAACCAGTGTAAGTTTTCTTTATTTTTCCGTTAAATCGGATGACCGAAAATTTGAAAATAACTATTCGGCCGCAATAGCGAAGTGATTTTCGGCCGAATATTTCGGTACTTCGGCGCGAATACTTTTGGCCGAATTTCGGTATTCCGGCTTTTTCACTATTTCGGCTCACATCCTAGATATATATATATAATATATATATATATATATATATATATACTATCTATTATATATATATATATATATATATATATAAAATAAATATATATATTATTATAATATTACATATATAAATATATATAATATATATTATATAATATATATATATATATATATATAATATATATATGATATATATATATATTATATATATTATATATATATCTATAATATTATTTTATCCGTATATATATATATATATATATATATATATATTATATATATTATATATATCTATATATATATATTATATATATATATATATATATATATATATAATATATATAATATATATTTATATAATAAATATATATATTATAATATATATATTATATATAATATATATAATACTATAATTATAATACATTATATAATTATATAAATCTATATTATAATATAATGTATATAAAATTATAAAATAAAAATATAATTAATATATATATATATATATATTAT